>JAJJMA010063548.1:0-17217 GCA_023529015.1 Papaver nudicaule
CTGAGGACGTTCTCACGTCTAAGTTCTGGCTCAGCCCAGTACTTCCAGCGGAATCCGGATTTGACCTAATTTGACCAGCAGACGGTTCCCGAACCGGTTTGCGTACCAGACCCTGAAATTCTCCTGTGTCTATTTGTTCACGAACCAGTACGTGAACCTGACATGGAGATTTCACTGGTTGTCGAATTTGGAGTATATTCTTTTAGAATTTCACTCTGAGTCAAATTCCAAACTCCTTTATCTCTTAGATGGACTTGTGTAAAACATAAATACCTTTTGTGTTCCATCTAACGATCCTCAATGAGTCAATAAGATAAGATTATCTCTGGTCTGTTGGATTTCTATCTTGAAGTGTTTTTGAGCCAACAAAACACTTGGCAGATATATTCTAAAAAGAATTCCAATTGAGATTAATCTATATTACTTGGTTAGCAAGTTTAGGGTTTCCTTAACTTGTGGGACAAGTAATTGATTGCTTAATTCCAAAGCAACCTATCTTATTGAGTGCTATAAATAGAGGTGTCTACGGACAAATACCGCAAGCATCAAGCATACGTGAAGGTCCTTAGGGAAGGTAACGTAAACTCTTTTCACTTCGGTGAAAGCTTGTTGTGGTATAATCATCCTCTATAGGTTGCAGCTCCTCTGGGAACTCCCTACGACTATAAAAGACTTCCTTAGAGAGTTGGGAAGCACAGGTAGGAGATTGAAACCATCTTTGGTTGAAATCAGATTAACCTGTAACCTTGGTAACCTGATCACGTTCTTGTCTATTCTAAAGTCCGTCTCTTCTGATATACGGCTATTCAAGAACTGATACGTTACTCAACAAGGTTTTGAAAGGTAGCAACGCACGGCTGCACTCGGTGTTGTAAGACCTAGTTGGCTCCAGTTATATAAGTTCCTTAAGTGGTTCTTCGTTTATAACTGAGGTAGATACAAATTGGGCATTGCTTACTTGGTTTGCGTGTCAGCCCCGATTTGTGAAGTAGATTTCCGTATGACCTGGATTTAGCAATCCGAAGGAAGTCATCTTGTTTATGGTAAACTGATAGAGGACAGTTACACCATAAGTCAACAGTTTTGGTTTAAAACCCAGTATTGTTGAGAAAAGCCTTTGGCATCGGTCAAAGCAACTCCTAGGCCTGTAACGGACGTCAGCTAGGGGAATCAAGTGCGTGACGATCTGTGGGGGATCCAGAGACGTAAGGAAGGCGACAGTAGCCAATTCGCTTGGAGGGCTTGAGTTGGTCTCTGCTACATCCCAGACCGAAGTCTTATAGTAGGCTAGAGTTTGTAGTCAGTTTGTACTGGGCGGTGTTCAAAACTGGACGAGGTCCCGAGGTTTTTCTGCAAGGCAGTTTCCTCGTTAAAAAACGTTTGGTGTCTTGTGTGCTTTTACTTTCCGCATTATAACTCTGATTTATAATTAAAGCACCAAGTAGTACGTTATTGCCTAACTGTCGAGATTACTCCAGTTAGAGGTTTGGATATTGATTTTTGAGATCGTCCAGACTTTTACCATAAGACTCACGAGCCAAAACGAAAAGTTGGTAGTATTTCGGTACCCCTTCTTTTTCAGGAAATAATGAAACAGTAACTATGGAACGCTTTTACACTGAAAAGAAGTGGTGAAGAGGCGGAAAATGGTGGTTTGAGGCGGAGCAGCGGCGGTTCGACGACAGCTAGGGTTTAGGTAGCAGAGAAAAAAGAGAATTAAAACTGAAGGAGAAATAGGTTTGAAGGTGTGGGTTGAAGTATTTATAGGGGAAGAATCACAACCGGCTGAGCAAGTTTCAGGTCATAAAGCAAATCCGAGATTCACGGCATGCCGTTGTACGTGGAAGAAGAAGTAACTGTTGATGAAGATGTGCTGGCATTTTCAGCGGAAAGGGATTTTCATCTTCGGCGACTAAAGTTTTTGAAGATGAAAGAGGCAAAATGTGAGTGTAGAAAATGCCTTGGCCCATTAAGGGCACTTAAGAAGTGATTTTGGACAAGAGGGATACCATAGAAGTGAAGAATGGTGATAGCGGCAACCTACAACGGTTACCACCCAGACGAATAAGGTGCTAAGTAGAACTAGGAAAGAGCGGCATGTATCAGAGGAAAGGTAAAGCGGCATACTCAAGACAGCGAATATGGCACGTCACCGACAAAAGCTGATATGATTGGTTGAGCATTTATTAAGGGTCAGAACGGTCGGATTGTCAGAGCTGACTTATTGACTCAGTGGAGTTCGAGTCATCGATCTTATCCAATCCAGGGCGAAGGGCGCTGAAGCATCGAAGAAGGTCGGCGGTATTGAAGGTTGGTGGAAATGGACAAATAGTGTCAGAGTCATGTTGTTTGTATTAGCTGTATTCCACCATGTAACTAGCGCCTATAAAAGGCCATATATCACAACTAGGAAGGGGGTTGGAAAAGTGAACTCTAGGGTTGATCTATTGAGAGAAAAAGAATCCTTCTTACTCTCCTTGGCTCAATTACTAGTGAAGATCTTTATCTTGAATGAGTGATTAGCGTTGGCAAGGTGAGAATAAATCAATGACTCCGTGAATAATATTTGATACTTAAGAGTTCTAGCTCTTATTCTATGATCTGTGTTATATTTCTGTCTTAGTATTGTTGTTTACTTTAATAGCGGTTTATCCATGAATAATACTTGTTAGGATGTGATTTGAGTGTTTAAGTATGGATGTATTGGTAAAATCTCACCTATGGGGATTTTACCAACTACAATATATTAAAGGGATAGGTTCTTATTACGATAATGAATACGATTCTGGGTATTCTACATGACATGCTAGCTAATGATCCATGAATCATGAGTAATATTCATGTTTTTTCCTAACTTGGTTTGTGTTTAAGATTCTTAAAGTTACAAGTTAGAAGAAACAACTAAAATCGTTGTCAATGAAGGAAATCCTTTCCAAGATTTGATTCATCTCGATGATAATCTTAAGAGTGATGACCAAGTTCTACTTGATTAAGCTAAGGATATTAGGGGTTTTTGATTGCATCATTGAGTTAGTAAAATCTAAAGTTTACTTAGTTTGGAAATTGAAGTTAATTCTTCTAAACTTATGAGTATAGGTTAGCCAACCTTTCTTTTTAGGTTAACCAACCTATATGGGCAATAGGTAACTTTGGTTCGCCAACCTTTAAAACTAGATAACTGCTCAAAATCGCGGTGAAGGGTCGACCGAAATCGATTCCAATTGAAGACAAATTCTATCAATTTGATCTTCTTTTTTTTTGCTTGAACAATAGTAGGGGAATGCAACTAATTGATTGCCAAAAAAAATTTGAAAAAAAAATATGATCAATTGAGGTTCAATTTAGCCAAATTGAAGTGAATTTTGCAATTGATTTTCAATTGCGTTAGTTACAATTAATTTGGTGACAATTTACATTCAAGTGTTCATAAGAAGGTCCTCCCTCCCTTCTGGCCCTTCAAGCCCTCCGGTCGGTCGGCTCAACTAAGTTAGCCAACCTATCTAGTGCAAAATCCTAAAAAGTCACTTTCTAGGCAACTAGGTTCTCCAACCTTTCTTTTTAGGTTAGCCAACCTTCAGGCTGATTTGGTCTTTCTAGGTAACTAGGTTCGCCAACCTAAGGGCATGACCAAGTCAGAGCCGGTTGACTTTTAAGTGGACTATAGTGTGTTGGTCATATAACCTTTGACTTCGGTCCAACTTTAATATAACCTTTCAAATTCTTTTTTTTTTACTAGAAACATGATCTCATGAGAAACTTTTTATTGATTTTCCTAGTTTATATCTCCTTGTGGGATTTGATGTGATGAGAATTTGAGTTTGAGTCATTGATTTACTTTAATTCTTGATGATTGTTAGCTTGAGTTTCTTTGAAATTCGCTAAAATCAACCAAAATCCTTGAAAAAGGTCGTCGTGTGTATTTTCTTTGTGGAATGACACATACATGGGGGAGAGTTCTTATTTTAACTTGCGCTTAATGGTAATATCTTTGTGGGGAGTGTGGTCGTGGAAATTGAGGAGAGTATTGTACCTGTTATCTCTCCTAGGTGATATGACTAAGTTTATCGTAGTGAAATCATTTTTTCGGTTGTGTTTGCATAGGTCTTGATGAGGCTCTTGGAAATTCATGATGAACCCTTGGTTCTTTATTGATTTGTCATATTTTGTGATAAAAAGGGGGAGAACATTCAGCATTGATCTATGTGGTCTACTATTTAGCATATGCTTTTTCGAAGCAATGTTTGGGGGTGGGGTGGGGGGTGTGGGGGGTGTGGGGGGGGGGAACACACCGAATACGGGTAGTATCACGTTAGTTTCGGTACAATGAAGAAAATTGTGTAGAAAATACTACTTGCTACGGATCTTTAACAATTGAGCTGAAAGAATACATGATGAATCAAGAGAAGAAGAAGGAGTTGAAGATTCAAGAAATCAAGTACATATTGAAGATTTGAGCGATTTAATTTTTGATGTGTAATATTGGTTTTGTCACTAAATTTGACAGAGGGGGATATTGTTAGGGCACATGTCCGGTTGAACCCACTGACGTTGGCATGTCAAGTAGGTTGTCAAAGTTAGTTGACCAAAACACAATATTTGATTTGTGTCTACTAGAGTCAGTTTCAGACTAGAAATCTAGGTTAGGTGTTGAGTATCAGATGAAGTCGACATGCAGATTGAAAATCAAAAGGAGAAATCTCGTGGAATTCTCTAAAAGGTTAGTACCATGATTTGATTCTTTGGAACTCTTATTTTCTACCTTTCTATTCTATTGAAGCAAAGTTTCTTTCCAATGACAGATAATATACATTTGTATATACACCCGAGGAGTTTTGATTCTATGAACTAAAGTGAGATTGTCTTATGATCTTTCTAAGGTCATCTTCTAGTAGTGGATGAAGAGACGAGTTCAACGAGCCAAGAATCACTCAATTCCGATTTATAACGAAGAAGTTATTAGTGATTTACTAAAGTGGGTTTCGGCTTGGGAAAGTAGGTTGGCGAACCTAAGTTGAAAAGTTGGCCAACTTAAGTTGAAAGGTTGGTGTTAGGGCATTGTCCGGTCAAACCCACTAGCGTTGGTATGTCAAGCTGGTTGTTAGTTTTAGGTGTCAAAACACAATTCTTGATTTAGCCTACTAGAGTTTAGATTTCGGAATTGGGATATAGAGTAGTAGAGACCTTGAAGACGAAGACTGTGAAGACAAAGAAGACATCAATTATTCTTCATCGACAAAAGGTTAGTAGGAGTTATGACTTTTATGGAAATTCTTTTATTCTACTTTCTCTATCTTTCGAAATAGACGGCTACTTCAGTAGAGATACTAATAGCGATTGAGATCGTGTTCTTGTCTACATGACCATGAGTTATGTTGGTATTTGTTCCCACGAATACTAAGTTTACAAGAATGCATGAGATAGATTCGATGCCATTTGTCCATTGCAATGGTTTTCTTGAAAATCACTTGTTGGATATGGGTGAATCTAAAGGAGTACTCTTGAGCATGAGTCCAGTGGATTATAGCTGAGGGCGTCTAACACGTCTAAGTACTGGCACAACCCAGAACTTCCAGCGAATCCAAGTTAAACCCTAATCTGAATGACGACGGTTCCCGAACCGTTCGTGAACAGTGACTTGGGAAAAACTCCTGAGTTCCAAAGTGTCAATTTGTACGCGTACTAGTACGTGAACGTCATATTCGGAGTAACCTGTAACCTTGGTAACATGATTACGTTCTTGTCTATTCTACGGTCTTTCTCTTCTATATAAGGCCATTCAAGAACTGATACGTTACAAACAAGGTTGAACGGAAGCAACGCACGGCTGCACTCGGTGTTGTAAGACCTAGTTAGCTCCAGTTGTATAAGTTTCTTAAGTGATTCTTCGTGTACAATTGAGGTAGAGACAAGTTGTGCATAGTTTACTCGGTTTACTTGTCAGCCCCCCCATGTAAGTAGATTTCCGTATGACCTGGAGAAATCCGAAGGAAGTCACTTTGTGTATGTCAAACTTATAGAGGACAGTACAAACATACAGTTGATAATTGAGGTTGCAAAGCCGGAATTATTGACACAAGCCTTTAACAGCGGTTAAAGCAACTCCCAGGCTTGTAAAGGACGTCATCTAGGGGAATCAAGTGCGTGACGATCTGTGGGGGATATAGAGACGTAAGGAGTGCGACAGTAACCAGTTCGCTTTGAGGGTGGAATTGGTCTCTGCTACATCCCATACCGAAGTCTTATAGTAGGATAGTGTTTGTAGACAGTTTATATTGTGCGATGTTCAATCTGGACGAGGTCCCGAGGTTTTTCTACAGGTCGTAGTTTCCTCGTTAAAAAAATCTCTGGTGTCTTGTGTTCTTTACTTTCGGCATTATATTCTCTGATTATATAATTAAAGCAAACACAAGAAGTACGTTATTATAAACCTAATCGTTGTCCTCAATCCATCTATTGGATTTACCAAGACCCTGTCTTGCGTTGGACTGACCTTGTGATCCAAACTCAGGTTAACGGATCTGGATATTGATTTTTGAGATCGTCCAGATCTGACCATAAGTCTCACGAGCCCAAACGAAAAGTTGGTTGTATTTTGGCACCCCCCGCTTTTTCAATTGGTATCAGAGCCGGTGAACACAATAAGGACGTAACTGTCTGTATTTATCGCGGCTTGTGAGTTATGGAACAAAGCTCAAACGCTTGTAACGTATTAACAGATGCTGAAGATGATGATGAAGAAGATCCACTGCCAGGTCTCATCATATCAGCAAGAGAACTCCTTAGCATTCCTCTCAGAGGTATTAAGTCTGTTTAGGGATTCATCGATCTTGGAAAACAGATTGATAATATCTCTCATGACCTAGAGACATATCTTAGGAAAGAAGAAGAGTCTCTAAATCGCCTAAACAAGGTCATGGAGGAAAACGCATGTGTTGACATTGACATTGATCAACTTATTAGAGAGACTGAATCGTCTTTTTATGAAAAACGTAAAGATCAAGTCATTATCAATACCCTTCTGATTGAGGAACCCATGGATGTAATTATCCATGATCAACTGTGTGTTCTACACATTGATAAAACTCATGAGAAGGAATTATCTGTAGAATCCTGTCCCCACATCTTGTTAAACAGGAAAACATATTTAAATGCTTTGCCAAAAATCGTCCTGTTGTAAAGAACTATTTACAGTTCACAAAGGCAAAGCACAAGGGTTATAAATTCTTTCAGAAACCCTTCTCAGAAAATAAAAGGATATATTATCTAAATTCTGAGAAAAATACTTTCTATTTTGGAATACAAAGAATTAAATTTAATAAATTCCAAAATCCCTCAGTTTCAATAAGAAACTGGAAAGAGATTCTCTCTTGGGGACGTGAAAGTATTTTATGTTTGAATATTAAGCCTCTCTAAGCTTGATATAAAGACATCTATGGAATAATTTCTCACAAACTAACTCTAAATGTTGAGCTTGACTCCATTAAATCTTAGTGAAGTTGAATACAAGAGAAAAATGTCCTAAACCGGTTCAAAAACTGTCCTCATGACTAATCTGCGTCTTTCTGGGTTGTCCAGAACCCACGACCCAGTTCACGAACCGACCCGACCCGAAACCTTATGGATAAGATTTGTCGAGTCTTCTTCTTCACTTATATTCTTTGAGGTTTTAGAGAAACTCTAATGGATGCTCACTGCTGCTGTTAAAAATCTTCAAGGTTCACGGACCGTTTTGCTTCTTTTTGATATCAAAACGAGCGGGTTGAAAATCTACACAAGGGGTTACAAATCATTCTTGTTATCTCTTTGTATTTTGAGAGAAACCATCAAGTAAGTGTTCTTAGTCATTTTTCTTTGATATCATGTCTAGAAGAAGTGCTAGAAACCATGCCTCAACCAGCAGGGATATTGGTGTGAATGATAGTGATGATGAGCCAGTTCTCTAGTCATCAGATGAAGAAACTATGTCTGAGACGGTTCATGAACCGTCCCATGATCCAGGTCTGAGCATGCCTTTCATCAGCGATGAAGCCAAAGCTGAGTATGTGAAGAGACGGAACTTCACTGTGGAAGGAAATTGGACAGAAGTACTCTTGCATCTTATCCACCATATATGGATCATCTTGTTTGGGGTTTCATACATGAAGGTATTTATGTCGACAACTTTCCTTTTGTTGTTCGAATGTTTTACGCCAACATGTTTGAATGCAAAATGGATCAGCGTAGTTTCAAGACTCGTATTGGCAAGCGAGTCTTCGAAGTTAACAGGGAAGTACTTATGGAAATACTTCAAAGCCCTGTCTTTCCGTTTACACTTCCAGAGATGGGAAGAAGTCGTCCATCTGACCACAAACTCGCTAAGGGTGTACTTGGCTTTAGCCCTCAGTGGAAAGATGACAAAGCTCCTATCAATGGAATTATGCCTGAATTGAAGGTTCTTGGTATTTTAGCTTCACACAATCTTATTCTTGTCACCCTGAACAAGGCTAAATGGTATACAGACATGTTTGAACTGATTTATCATCTTCATAAAGGGAATGGTCCAATTGATTTCTATGGAACTATCATCGGACAAATGATCAGGACTTCCGACAACAAACAAAGAAATCTCGGATTTCCTTGCCTGGTTACATAAATTTGTAAAAGGTTCAAGGTTAACATGTTCGGACCAAAGGCTGATGGCCCAAAGCTCTTCACCCAGAAGAACATTGACAAGATCAAGAAATAGGGTCAAATGGTCGGACAAGATCCTCGCAGGGCACGACTTGAGGCAAGAGTACACAGACTCCAAACCAAGTGCGATGGATACACTTAGGCAGTTAACCTTGCAATTCCTCATGTTGATCCATATATTGCTTCTGCGATGTATGATATCATTGAGCAACATACCATTCCATCAGACGACGAGGATATGGAGTGATTTATTTCGTCTCTTTATGCTTTTGTTAAACTTTTCTTTGTGTTGTGTGAACTATTTCCATTGAACATCGTCTGTATTAAGTTTAATACTCTTTGATGTTTTGTTGCTTGAAGTTTGAATTTAGCATGCGTGCTTATGCTTTATTTATCAAACGTTCAAGTATACAGGAAAATTCACAAGAGACATCATGTTACACTGTGGTCCATCTAATTATAAACATGGTCTCATAAATCTCGGGAGAGACTCACATGTCAAAGGAAACATTAACGTCGTATTTACAAAAGTCATGCTTTTTCTCACGATCAAGAAACTTTTGATTGTATGATTTTTAGGGTTTTCACAAACTCGGAATCATATACTCTTTTCCAAAAATTGGCTAAGGG
The DNA here is from genome assembly GCA_023529015.1 of Papaver nudicaule. Lineage (NCBI taxonomy): Eukaryota > Viridiplantae > Streptophyta > Magnoliopsida > Ranunculales > Papaveraceae > Papaver > Papaver nudicaule. The sequence goes on from JAJJMA010063548.1 coordinate 9,301, forward strand.
AAAGAGATTATAAACAAAGGAATACTGGATAACATTAAATTGTTCTTGTCCATGTTAGACTTTGTAAGTTGTTCTTTATTGAATAACACCACATGGGGAAGAGTTCTTAACTAGAACTTGCGCTTAATAACAAATCTTTTTGGGGAGCGTGGTTGTGGAATATTAGGAGAAAAGTGTGTCTATATTTCTCCAAAGATGAATCAACTTAGAGATCATCGTTCTGATTTCCTAGTTATGTCATCTTAAACTTGGTATGCGAGTACTTAGCTTAACCTATTCCATAGGTTTATGAAACCGTAGTCTCGAACTACTTTGTCATATTTTTGTGACAAATAGGGGGAGAATACATATGGTTCTTGTTCTTGTGGTTCATAACCATAGGGGGGGAACGACATGTGCTTACTTGTTGTGCTTTTCCAAAGTATCAAGTAAGGGGGAGTAATTAAAGCTGAGAAGAAGCTTCATATCATGAATGAGTAGAATCACTTTAAAAGTTTTGATACACAAACTTTAAAGTTTGCTCAGATTCTTACTCTTTGCACAAACAACATGTGGGATTAGCATACTAACCCATGTAAGATTGAGCGTACCTTCGTGGTTGTTTAAGCTGGATATGTTGTAAGTGCTGTCTACGAATTCATCAGCAAGATTTAAACGAACACATCAAGACTCAAGGGAGAAGTTGAAGAATTCAAGAAATCAAGATACATCTGGTTAGTACTTAATTGTATATCTTTTGAATCCATATGTAAATTGGTTTTGTCACTAAAATTGACAAAGGGGGAGATTGTTAGGGCATTGCCCGGTCAAACCCACTAGTGTTGGTATGTCAAGCAGGTTTTCAATTTTAGGTGTCAAAACACAATTCTTGATTTAGCCTACTAGAGTTTAGATTTCGGAATTGGGATATTGACTAAGTAGTAGAGACCTTGGAGACGAAGACTATTAGGACATCGTCCGGTCAAACCCACTAGCGTTGTATGTCAAGCTAGTTGTCAGTTTTAGGTGTCAAAACTAAATTCTTGATTTAGCCTACTAGAGTTTAGATTTCGGAATTGGGATATAGACAAAGTAGTAGAGACCTTGAAGACGTAGACTGTGAAGACAAAGAAGACATCAATTATTCTTCATCGACAAAAGGTTAGTAGGAGTTATGACTATGGAAATTCTTCTATTCTACTTTCTCTATTCTTTCGAAATATAGTCGACTACTTTAGTAGTGATAATAGCGATTGAGATCGTATTCTTGTCTAACGTGGCCTTGTGTCATGACCAGTGTTTGTTCCCACAAATATTGTGAGTACAAGAATGAATGAGATAGATTCGGTGCCATGTGTCCATTACAATGGTTTGCTTGCAAATCGTTAGTTGGATATGGATGAATCTAAAGGAGTACTCTTGAGCAAAGAGTCCATGGATTACAGCTGAGGACATACACATGTCTAAGTCCTGGTAAGCCCAGAACTTCCAACGGAATCTAGAGTTGACGAAATCTGACAGGCGGACGGTTCACGAACCGGTTCGCAAACCAGAAACTCGGATTTCTTCTGAGTTCCAAAGTGACTGAACATTTCGCGAACCTGTACGCGAATCCAATGTTGGTTACTTTGCTGGTATCGGATTTAGTGGATATTCTTTCAGAATTTCACTTGGGTCTAACTCTAAACTCCTTTATCTCTTAGATGGAATTGTATATCACATAATATCTTTTGTGTTCCATCTAACGATCCTCAATGAGTCAATAAGATAAGATTATCTCTGGTCTGTTGGATTTCTATCTTGAAGTGTTTTTGAGCTAACAAAACACTTGGCTGATAATGATAAAAAGAATTCCAATTGAGATTAATCTCTATTAATTGGTTGGCAAGTTTAGGGTTTCCTTAACTTGTGGGACAAGTATTGATTGTTTTATTCCAAAGCAACCTATCTTATTGAGTGCTATAAATAGAGGTGTCTACGGACAAATACCGCAAGCATCAAGCATACTTGAAGGTCCTTAGGGAAGGTAGCGTAAACTCTTTTCACTTCGGTGAACGCTTGTTGTGGTATAGTCATCCTCTATAGGTTGCAGCTCCTCTGGGAACTCCCTACGACTATAAAAGACTTCTCTTGAGAGTTGGGAAGCACAGGTAGGAGATTGAGACCATATTTGGTTGAAATCGGATTAACCTGTAACCTTGGTAACCTGATCACGTTCTTGTCTATTCCATAGTCCGTCTCTTCTGCTATACGACTATTCAAGAACTGATACGTTACACACAAGGTTGAAAGGTAGCAACGCACGGCTGCACTCGGTGTTGTAAGACCTAGTTAGCTCCACTTATACATGTTTCTTAAGTGATTCTTCGTGTATAACTGAGGTAGAGATAAATTGGGCATAACTTACTCGGTTTGCTTGTCAGCCCCGATTTGTGAAGTAGATTTCCGTATGACCTGGATTTAACAATCCGAAGGAAGTCAACTTGTGTGTGGTAAACTGATAGAGGACAGTTAGACCATACGTCAACAATTAGGCTGCAAAGCCAGTATTGCTGACACAAGCCTTTGACATTAGTCAAAGCAACTCCTAGGCTTGTAAAGGACGTCAGCTGGGGGAATCAAGTGCGTGACGATCTGTGGGGGATCTAGAGACGTAAGGAGTGCGACAGTAGCCAATTCGCTTGGAGGGCTTGAGTTGGTCTCTGCTATATCCCAGACCGAAGTCTTATAGTAGGCTAGTGTTTGTAGTCAGTTTGTACTGGGCGGTGTTCAATCTGGACGAGGTCCCGAGGTTTCTCTGCAAGGCAGTTTCCTCGTTAAAAAAATCTCTGGTGTCTTGTGTTCTTTTACTTTCCGCATTATATCTCTGATTATATAATTAAAGCACCAAGTAGTACGTTATCCAATAACTGTAGAGTTTAACTCCAAAGTCCCAACTTTGTCGAGTTGATCCCCAAGATCACAACTCCAGTTATTAGAGTTTGGATATTGATTTTTGAGATCGTCCAAACTTAAACCATAAGACTCACGAGCCAAAACGAAAAGTTGGTAGTATTTCGGTACCCCTCCTTTTTCAAAGACTGTGAAGACAAAGAAGACGTCAATTATTCTTCATCGACAAAAGGTTAGTAGGAGTAATGACTTATATGAAAATTCTTCCATTATACTTTCTCTATCTTTCGAAATAGTCGGCTACTTTAGTACAGATACTAATAGCGATTGAGATCGTGTTCTTGTCTACATGACCATGAGTTATGTTGGTATTTGTTCCCATGAATACTAAGTTTACAAGAATGCATGAGATAGATTCGATACCATTTGTCCATTGCAATGGTTTGCAAATCAATTGTTGGATATGGGTGAATCTAAAGGAGTACTCTTGAGCAAGAGTCCAGTGGATTATAGCTGAGGGCGTCTAACACGTCTAAGTACTGGCACAGCCCAGAACTTCCAGCGAATCCAAGTTAAACCCTAATCTGAATGACGACGGTTCCCGAACCGTTCGTGAACAATGACTTGGGAAAAACTCCTGAGTTCCAAAGTGTCAATTTGTACGCGTACTAGTACGTAAACGTCAGATTCGATGCATTTGGTCGCGATTCAGATGGACGGTTTGCGAACCGCCCAAAGTGAATATTCTCTGGACTTTCACACGGGTTCAACTCTGACTCCTTATCTCTTAGTTGGACTTGGTTATCACGAAAATATCTTCTGTGGTCCATCTAACGGTTCTCAATGTGTCAATAAGATAAAGATTATCTCTGGTCTGTTGGATATCAATCTTGAAGTGTTTTTGAGCTAACAAAACATTTGGCAGATAAATGATAAAAGATTTCCAATTGAGATAAATCTAGGTTTCTTGGTTTGCAAGTTAGGGTTTCCTAAACTTGTGGAACAAGTAACTAGTTGCTTTATTCCAAAGCAACCTATCTTGTTGAGTGTTATAAATAGAGGTGTCTAAGGACGAAAACTGCAAGCTTCAAACATACGTGAAGATCCTCTGTGCAATTGATCGTAAACTCTTTTCACTTCGGTAAATGCTTGTTGTGGTATAGCCATCCTCTATTAGGTAGCATTTCCTCTTGGGATTTACCTAACGACTATAAAGACTTCTCTTGAGAGTTGGGAAGCACAGGTAGGAGATTGAGACCTTAGTGGTTGAAATCGGAGTAACCTGTAACCTTGGTAACCTAATTATGTTCTTGTCTATCCAAGAACTGATACGTTACACACAAGGTTGAAAGGAAGCAACGCACGACTGCACTCGGTGTTGTAAGACCTAGTTAGCTCCAGTTGTATATGTTTCTTAAGTGATTCTTCGTGTACAACTGAGGTAGAGACAAGTTGGGCATAGTTTACTCGGTTTACTTGCCAGCCATCGCTTTTAAGTAGATTTCCGTATGACCTGGAGAAATCCGAAGGAAGTCACTTTGTGTATGTCAAACTGATAGAGGACAGTTCAAACATACAGTTGATAATTGAGGTTGCAAAGCCGGAATTATTGACACAGGCCTTTAACAGCGGTTAAAGCAACTCATAGGCATGTAAAGGATGTCAGCTAGGGGAATCAAGTGCGTGACGATCTATGGGGGATCTAGAGACGTAAGGAGTGCGACAGTAGCCAGTTCGCTTGGAGGGTGGAATTGGTCTCTGCTACATCCCAGACTGAAGTCTTATAGTAGGCTAGTGTTTGTAGACAATTTGTACTGTGCGGTGTTCAATCTGGACGAGGTCCCGAGGTTTTTCTACAGGTCGTAGTTTCCTCATTAAAAAAATCTCTGGTGTCTAGTGTGCTTTACTTTCGGCATTATATTCTCTGATTATATAATTAAAGCAAACACAAGAAGTACGTTATTATAAACCTGATCGTTGTCCTCAATCCATCCATTAGATTTACCAAGACCCTGTCTTGCGTTGGACTGATCCTTGTGATCCGAACTCAGGTTAACGGATCTTGATATTGATTTTTGAGATCGTCCAGATCTGACCATAAGTCTCACGAGCCCAAACGAAAAGTTGGTTGTATTTATGTACCCCTGCTTTTTCAGTTGGCGAACCTAGTTGGAAGGGTTGGCCAACCTACCTACGCAAACATGGCTAAAATGTCCTTTTTAGTCAAGTTTTTGGTGGTTTCTCCCTATCTAAGCGGGCTAGCCTGCCGCACACAAACTAGAGCCACTAGTCGCCAACCCGTGCTACGCACTGGATAGTGTGATTGTTCCTGTTAAAGAGTGAGGGGGTCCGCCCCGCCCCTGTTTTTAACTAAAATGAAAGTAATTCAATCAAAGGAAAAATATAGATTGTTATCAGTAACGTCAATTTGATATCCTTCTAAGATATGATAAAAAAAAAGTAACCATCAAATTTGGATCAATATTTGGTTTGTTTTTCGTATTAAGATCTACCGCATGTACTAATGAGAGAATGCACCGAGTAAAATAATAACTGTTGATTCTGATTGGCGGGGCTTCGGCCCGTCCGGTCGGTCGGATATGCTGGAACATGTTTTAATTGAAATGAAGCGAACCTCTTCTCTGATATTTTAATACATGAATATCATACAACGGAAGAAACTATTACTATCTATCCAATAGATAATTATTAATTTGGTGTACCACGCTTTGTCACACCACACCATATTTTAAAATTGGTGCGAATTATAGCTTTTTATCCGACATTGTTAATTTTTTGACCAGATGCATTATAAATCTCTAATTAATTTAGTAATCTAAAGTCAATGCATCCAAGCTATCTTGTTATGCAATTGAACATGATTTATTAATTACGGTATCCTGCATTATTTTTTTTCTATGGATTAATATGAAAGAACGCACCTGGTAAGATCCTAATTGTTGATCGGGAGTGGTGGGGCTTCACCTCGACCAGCACGTTCAGATTCAGTAGTACATTTCTTAATTGAAACGAAGCTAACCTACTAAAAAAAAAAAACTAATATCCTAAGACATGATTAATATAGTTAATTAGCAATTGAAAAGCAACAATTATTATTCATCCAATAGATAATTGTTAATTTGCGTGTGAAGCCCCTTCGTCACACGACACCATAGTTTAAAATTGCTGCAATTTAGTTTCTTATCCGATATTGCGTTTTTTTTTTTTCTAGATGCATTTAAACATCTCTAATTAACTTAGTAGTGTAAAGTTAATGCATTCCAGTCTATCTTGTTATGCAATTGAATATGCATTGTGAATTACGGTTTCCTGCAATATTTTTCCTGTGAATTTATATGAAAGAACGCACCTGATCGTCATTGTTGATTAGGAGTGGCGGGGCGAAGCCCCGCCCCGGCCGTTCAAATTGGATGGAACATATCTTAGTGGAAACGAAGCTAACCCCCTCTAAAAAAACAAACTAATACTTAAGACATGAACAATCAAGTTAATTAGAAGTTGCTACATATAACCAAAATAACAATTACATCCAATAAATATTTCTTAATTTTTGTGTGGCACGCCCTTGTCACAACACACCATAAATTAAAATTGCCGCAACTTAGTTTCTTATCCAACAATTTTTATTTCTAATATCTATTGGACCATCTAATAAACCATAAATAAATTAGAAATTAAATAAGAAATTATACTAAATTGGCACCGTGTTTCTAGGAAAAAAGTTATATGGGAATGTTAATTTAAGGAAATGCACCAGGTTTGTTATTTCATTAATTGTCCCAACATTCTCGAGTAAATTTTATACAAAGAAATGTATTTTTGTTCAGATGGATTCCTTTTTTTTTTAATTATTATTATTATGTTGTCTAAGAAGCAATGGGCAAGTTATCAAACTATATACATAAAGTGCAAGACATTATTTCCCTTCTACACACAGATCAAACAATGGAAAACTCTACCTATTGTCTGAAGCCATAAACCATTGATCGTACTATAACTCTTTTTTCCGAATCATCTCCTATCAAATTAATTGCGATTATGTAGCCATTACAAAGTGGGTCATATATCAATTTTGTTTGCTCAAACATGTCATTTGACTCGTGCCGTGTCATACCTCTAATCAAACATCTAAAAATGAAAAAATAATGACATTTGACTCTGCAGAAATATGATACTAAGAGGGAATAGATTTGCTTAACTCCGAATCAAATTAATTGCAAATTTTTGCTTTTCTAGATAATTTATGATCTTTTTGTCATATATAATCACCCAAGACATCACTTCTGATATTCAGAATTTACTACATATTAGGTAACGTATTCAATGGCTCAAGAACGCTTGCCAAGCAAAGTTCATTCTCTGCACGGGCTTTGGGCTTCTCTGGTAGTATATTAAACCAACAACCAAACAATGTTACCTAATGTCAAGGTACGCTATTTAACTTGGTCCCTTGAACGTACATAATAGGATTCAAGGAACCACTTGTTGTTTGAGTACATTACTTCTGCCAAAACATGAATTTCTTAGTTATTAAAAGACTTTCCAGCCATTACAATGGACTATAATATGAAAGCCATAAGGCCACCTTGAACGTACGCTAATATGTAACTTCATTATTAGTTTGTTTGGTATTCAGAATATCTAGAAATCTCTAAAACTGGTTGTACTTGTTTTTCAGGATCCTTGATCAATTCTGAAACTTAGTTAGTCAGAGCCAAATCTATTTGATTTGTGAGACAAAAATGGAAAAATTGCTAGGGTAAGCAACCATTTCTCTTATAATATCTCAACCCCGCCAACATTCTAACTCTATGCATAGTTCTGGGATAGACAAAGATAATGATCTTGAGAAGAGAGTTAAAGGACATACTTTGATACTTTTATCCATCTTCCGTATGTTGTGTATTAGTATGTGCCCCGTCAAAAAAGTTACATATAGCTTTGTGATTGGAATGACGATCCTTGTTTACCTTAATCTTACGTTCGGGATTGGTTGGTTTGTAGTCCTACGAATTTTACTCGAAT
>JAJJMA010063552.1:2853-16274 GCA_023529015.1 Papaver nudicaule
TGTTGCTGTTTTAAATTTTTTGAATTATCTGTTAGAGATTAGTATGCTGAGAATGTAGTTGGTGCGGTGTTGTGTAGGTTTTTCTATGGAGAGGTTGAAAGACTTAGTAAAATTTATTATAAGCGTAGATGTAAGAACGGGAGCAAAGAGCTGTTGCAAGAGGATGATGATAATGTGGTGGAGAATACACTTTTCGAGTTGGATTCTGATTGTGAGGGGAAATTTAGAATGCGACCTGGTTGGAAATTGCATTTGTATATTTCGCAATTGCCATGTGAGTTTTATTTGTATCTTTTGATTGCATTCCTGGTTTCTCTTACGCGTAAGGCAGTTATGATTTGTTGAAGTTATCGGGTTAAAGACTGTTCATCACTAAGAAATTGTTCTTTTTTGTTTTGGTAATAGGTGGGGATGCGTCCAACACTTGTCCTGTAGTTCAGGAAAGAGAATTGGCACAAATAAGTGTGGATTCGTCAAATATTATGCCCATAGCAACGGGTTCTGTATATGAGTTTTCAGAGGCATCTGATGGACGTAACTGTAATGGTTAGTCTTATGAGAACATTATTTGGAAATGAGATGCTTGTTCTTTTTAATTTTTCATCTAGTTTTAAAGGAAGGGGTAGACATGACTGCCAGTGTCGTCCCTTCGCCTTAAGCCGTCGACTAGTTGTAGATCAGTAGACACTAAATGTGGATGTGCTTGAGTTGGATCTGAATGTAAGAATATAAAGCAAAAATGAAAATAATATTGAAATACTAGATTGTGTTGTTAGGTAGATAAGTATTGGAAATGTTTGCTTTCAGGAGCTTCTGCTCAAGTCATTGGGATGGTTCAGAGGAAGCCTGGTCGTGGTGATACAACTTTGTCGATGAGTTGCTCCGATAAAATAGCTCGTTGGAATGTACTGGGTGTTCAAGGTTATGATTCTTTTCTCTCTTTTTTCAATTTCATCTTTTTGTCTTCTTTTGAATCATAATTGAATATTGTTTTGCTTTATTATCTTCTACAGGGGCTTTGCTTTCTTACTTTCTTCAACCAGTATACATATCATCTATTATTGTCGGACTACCACCTAGCAATACTTCTACTGATCCTTTAAAGAATTTGAGAAGAGCTCTTTGTGATCGCATCCTTCCACTATCTGACAAACTAACAAGCCCTTTTCTAGTGAACAAGGTTTTTTTTCATGTTCATTATCTCGATTCATTTTAATGTGTGGTGTTGTGGATGAACCTGTGATTGATGTGCTTCTAATGGCAGCCATTATATTTTGAGGCTCCAGTACCACCAAATGAGTTTCAACCATCCGAGAATGCAAAAGTGACTTTAACGTGCAGGTACATTTCAGTCTTTTTATTTCCAACTTCCAAAGTAACTGCGTTCGGTGAACAAAAAACCCATCCGTTTGTTGAATTCATGCTTTATGCTTCACTGTGCAGTTATTCAATTTGCTGGAACAAGTCCCAATTTCATCAGGTTGTTCTTGGAACCACCGGTAGAAAGCAAGGCACCTCCGTGAAAACGTCTCTGTCTCCATCTACCCAGTCTCCTTTATGCAAGTAAGTTACGAGCACTCTCCAGTCTCCACTAAGTATTTCAAAATCTGAACCGCTTCTTATTTTAAGAATAAGGATAATTTTTGGTTATTATTTCTGATAGAAAGTTTTTAACAGTATATGGTTTTGTGCTACTCATTATGCACTTTTCTGATATTAGGAGGCGGCTACTGGAACTTTTCTTGTCAATTAAACGTGAATACTGCTCGGAATTTCAAGCTGATGATATCTCTTATAAAGAACTGAAGGTACATGACTATTCATTTAGAAGATGCTTATCAAAATTCCATAATTTCTTGAAGTTTGTGGAAGGAATCTTAGTTCTCAGTTCAGCTTTCTAGAGAAATTACCTGTAGTTTAGCCATATGATCTGGCACGAGCTTCGTTCTTACTTGCTAGTGGCTACTAACCAGGTGCAACCCTCTGTCAGGGAATGGGATCATCTAGTCCACTCCCCATCTTTGCTCTTTTTCTCTTTGATCAGTTTCTAGACCCCAATTTGATAGGCAGAAAATTGGTACACAAGTAGAATAAAAGAACAAACAGATTGCAATTGAAACGTTACGTTTACTTTATAGTTTAGGAGAAAGAGTGTTACAACATTTCCCGTTTACTTTATTGCTTAGGAGAAAGAGTTTTACAACATTTCGCGTTTACTTTATTGCTTAGGAGAAAGAGTTTTACAACGTTTTCCTTCAAGGTTTTCTCTGCCTTAGGAGTTGTATCTTTCTTCTTGATTTTCTCTAGAACTGTTTTACAGGTATTCTTTCTAGGTACCCTATTTATAGTAGGACTTTCGCAAAACTAGTCATTCTCATAAAAGGAAACTCTCCTAATTTTGGTAACCTTCTAGGAATCGAAGTCCTACTGTTCCTTCTAAGAATAGGAATCTACTTCTAATGAGTAAACCTAGGTAGGAATCACTTGGAGAGTATTTCAGTGTTATGTAAACCGTATCGGGTTTTCTAATGAGCCTATACCTAAAATAGATCAGACCTCTCCTGTCAGGAGGCTTTTGGTCCCTCAAAAACACTGAACTAAAAGGTAGGAAATGTAGCATGCAACTGCTCTCGAGTACCACTCTGAATGCTTACAACTTTTCCTGTAAGGACAGACTTGAAACAGTTTTGTTTTCCAACTCCTAGTCCTGCTGTCTTCTTGTCAAGAATCAGTACTTCCTTTGCTATTTCACTTGGAACCAAGTCTTGCACAACTGGTAACGTTGGCGACTCATTTTGCTCGTCAAGTGGCAAAGGACTAAAGAGCTTAAGATTCTCGGCATTTGTTGTTAAGTATGTCTTCGTGTAGCTTAGCAGATCTGTCTGAAAAGAATTAGTACTGAAAAGAATTAGTACCATATTGCTCCAAAATTCTGGTCAGACTATTGTGTATTGGTTTCAACTTCTTATTTCATGTTCCACTCGTTGTTTTGGTGGTAACTTCTGCGATTGTTGCGGGGTGTCTTCAAACCCTTTTGACAGTTGTGGTAGTTCTCTCTTTGCGATCTTAGTGCACTTGCAAGAGTTTGCACGAACCGATTCACTAGGTTCTTTGACAACTGGTCGAACCGTGAGTAGACTAAACTTCTGACTCATGTTTACCAAGTGTTTGATCTGTTGAGCTGTCATAAGTTGTAGTTTTTTTTTTTCTCTTTAGAAGCTAGAATGCGGAACCTGTTAGATATTGGCATGATTTTAGGCTTTCTTTTAGAAAATCAGATTTGCACCTTGTTTAAGAATCTAGTTTCTCGTTATACTAGGAAATATCATTTGTAGTTGTATTAGGAATTAGATTCTGTTTGAGACTTCTATTCCAAGACATCTAGCCACATGGTAGGAGACTAAGCCTAGGTTATATGTTCATGTGAAATCTGAGAGGGGTGAGGAGAAACTCTAAGTTGTCGATTCTCTGTTTTCAATAATAAGTTATTTGTTGCAGTGGAGAAGGCTATCGCCAATCCACGTAACTCTTTGTGCTCTTGTTTAAATTCCGCATTGTTTACTGTGTCTGGAATAAGGTCATGGGGTGTTTGAGAAGTAGCTAATCTTAGGCACAACAAACTGGTATATTGAGCAGCAACTATGACTCGTGTGTACTTCAAACAGCTCCTAGACGGTTCCTTTATCTGCTTACTTTTATACGTTGATGACATGTTTATTGTGTCTTAAAGTAAGGTGGAGATTCAACTGTTGAAAAAACAGTTGAATAGTGAATTTGAGATGAAAGATCTCGGTGAAGCGAGGAAAATTTTGGGGATGGAGATTGAGAGAGACAAGAATTCTAATACTGTATGTCTTTCTCAGAAGTCTTATTTGAAGAAGGTATTGGTTTTGGTTTGGATGACAAATCTAAGCCGGTAACCCAACCTCTAGGTCGACATTTCAAGTTGAATGCTGAACAGACACTACAAATGGTGGAGGAACTAAGATTAATGGCTGAAATTTCGTATGCAAGGGCTATTGGGAGCCTATCTATGCAATGGTATGCACTAGGCTTGATATTTCAGAAGCGATTAGTATGGCTAGCTGTGAAATGGATTCTGCGGTATATTTAAGGTAATGTGGATGTTGGTTTAAAGTTCTGACGGAACAAGAAAATGGGTTACATAGTAGTTGGATACTGTTATTCTAATTACGCCGGTGATTTGGATAAGTATCGGTCCACAACTGGACATGTCTTCATAGCTGCAGGTGGACCAATCAGTTGGAGGTCGTCATTACAATCTGCAGTAGCATTGTCTACAACCGAAGCTGAATATATGGCTGTTGTAGAACGTGTATAAGTCCATTTGGATGAAAGGGATGAAAGGGTTGTTTGATGAATTGGGAGTTCAACAAAGCAAGTAATGTGTAGAGTGACAGTTAAAGTGCGATACACTTTACTAAGAACCAAGTTTATCACGCAAAAACCAATCACATCAGGGTAAGGTATCACAAAGTGCGAGAAATCATTGAGGAAGGTGAAATTCTGTTGGAGAGGATCCAAACTGCTGATAATTCAGCAGATATGCTCACCAAGTTGGTGATGAGTGATTAGTTTAGACATTGTCTAAGCTTAATTAGTATTGTGCATATTTAAACACACTTACGGGTGTGGTGGTGCTTTCAAGCACATGTGAAGCCCTCTAAGGGAGTGAAGCATCTACGGATAAGTGAAGGCAGCAATGTTTGAAGGCGATGGAAGGTTAAAATTCCATGCCAAGGTGGATAAATCAGAGAATAGTGAAGTTGTCCTAAAAATCTTGCCAAGGTGGAGATTGTTAGATATTTAATCTTTCCTTAGGAAAAAAAACAGATTTACACCTTATTTAAGAATCTAGTTTCTCGTTATATTAGAAAATATTATTTCTAGTTTAATTGGGAATTAGATTATGTTTAACACTTCTATTCCAAGGCATAAATAGGAAACCAACCCTTAGATTATAGGATTGTGTGAGATCTGAGACGTGTGAGGAGAACTCTAAGTTTTCTCTGAGCTGTAGATTCTTTGTTTTCAATAAGAAGTTATTTGTTTCAGTGGAGAAGGCCATCGTCGATCCACGTTAACTCTTTGTGCTCTTGTTTTAATTACACATTGTTTACTGTTTCTGGAATAAAGTCTTGGGGTGTTTGAGAAGTAGCTAATCTTAGGCACAACAACCTTTTTCCACTTTCACCAGCCTCCAAGTATTTTCTTGTCGAGAGAAAGTTGCATCCTTATCCCAAAGGTAACGACTTCCAAATTGACAAACATCTAATGGGACAACATCACGTGTTACCTGATCTACGTATTTCCCGTTAATGGTGAATTTGAAGGTGCATTCAGTAGTCACTTGCAGCTTTGTATTCTTCTTCAACCATCCTAACGGGTACGGTTTAGGGTGCGGTGTTGACTTCAACTTCAAGTTTCGTTGTGATCCACTACCAAATAGCGTGATAACCGATGATCTTACCAATTTGTGCGTACACACTAAATAGTTTTTTTTTTAAGTAGATTCGGGGATTACCGGGTCTGGTCTAGTTAATTTTTCTTGTATCTCAGTTGCAACACCTTTTCTTGCCATCATCACAAGGTGAAGGCGATCCGTCGATTACCTCATCTTCTTCATCATCATCTTCTTTGTTGTAGATGGTTGTGGTAGTTTGCTTGCAGTCTTGCCACGATGCTGGTCTCAACTACGGATGCAATTTCCAACATCCTTCCTTAGAGTGTAGATCGGTCTTGCAGTTCTCACAGTATTGGTTGGCTTCGTTTGCCGTTACATAATTTGTCCTCTCCTCTTTTTGAACATTTTTCACAATCGCTCCTTTGGTCCTCAATTGTTTTGTTCCGAATGGTTGATTCTTTATCTCATATACGTTTTTTTTTTTTTTTTTTTTTAGTGAAGCGTTATTAATATGAATAATTGCGAATAGTGCCAACTCTGTACGTATAACAAAAGTTAGTCCGCCTCTATATTTCTCAATAGTTTCTGGATCTCTCATGTTCACATTCAATGCCATAGCTTGTCTGCGAAATTCATCGCTCGCGTAGTCGTTCTTGATAGCCAATTGGGTAAAACTGATTTTGGATAGCTCTTGTGAATTGCTTCCAAGTAGTAACTGGTGCTTCTTTGCTAAGAGTCAAACCTGATGTATACGCTTCCCACCAAATCAGGACATGTCCATCAAGTCTTAGTCTAGCGAAACTTACCCGCTGCTCTTCAGTAAATCCCTTGGTGCTGAAATAAACCTCCAACACATAAGTTAACATTCCAACTTTTTTAGGGTTCAAATCCCCGTTGTATTCAGGGATTTAAACTCTCTGTATTGGGGATTTCCACTTTGAATGGAAAATTCACTAAATCCGTATTATTTTTCTGTATTAGGGTTTTATTTTTTATTGTATCCGTGGTTGTTTTCTGTATTAGGGTTCTCTTTTTTTTTGTATCCGCGGTTGACCCAGATTTGTCTGTTGTTTTGGAGAGTGTATGTTGTATCCCTTCTAGAATCTTTGTCATAGCAATCATATTTTCCTTGAGTAATTTCATATTCCTTCTGTGTTTTCATACCTTCCTCCAACTCTCCATAGTTTTTCCTTGTGGATTATTTTCTTTGAGTGATTTCATATTCCTTCTGTGTTTTCATACCTTCCTCTAACTCTCCATAGTTTTTCCTTGTGGATTCGAGGATGATAAAGCAGATGCGCTCTTTCTTCTATCAATATTAGGATCTAATGATAATACCCGGTTACCCTTGGATCGAAGCCCTTGCATACATCGCTGGAGACACTGCTTACTTAGCGTTTATACCACTGATCAATTTATAGACCCCCATGATGGACAGAAAATTGATACACAAATAGAATAAAAGAACAAACATATTGCAATTGAAACGTTAACTTTATTGCTTAAGAGAAAGAGTCTTACAATGTTTTCCTTCATGGTTTCTCTGCCTTAGGAGTTGTATTTTTCTGCTGGATTGTCTCTAGATCTGTTTTACTAGTATTCTTTCTAGTCTTCTTGCTCCCTTCCTCCACAGGCACTCTAGGTACCCTAATTATATAGGACTTCCCTCATGAAAGGAAACTCTCCTATGTTTGGTAACCTTCGAGGAATAAAAGTCCTACTGTTCTTTCTAAGGACAGGAATCTACTTCTAGAATCACTTGGAGAGTAATTCAGTGTTATGTAAACCTAGGTATCGGGTATTCCAATGGGCCTATACCTAAAAACGGATCACCCTTTCAACACAAGAATCAAATGAAGCCTGCTGGTCATATCTTAGTTGCGGCTTACATGGCTAATGATTTAAGATCTTTCTTGATTTTTGTTGAACTGATCGTTGGGCATAGTTTGAGATGTCAACTAATTGGGTCAAAGCTTTATGAATTATTGCTTGATGATATGTATTAACAGAGTGTTATTTTGAGGAGCCTGCTTTGCATGGCTGTAGAAAACCACATTGTGGGGAGTTGGAGGGTCAGAACCAAGCCTGCCTTCTCTCTGACTGTAAAACCCACACAAATTCCCACCAGTTCTGTGGTGGGATCTTCTTGGCCCATAGCTGGGATGGAGTCAACTTGAATTGAACTCATATTAAATTCTTTGGTTCTACAATCTCTAAACATAGGCTTGGTCTGTTATAGCTAATTATGAACTATATAACCAGGCAGGAGCTCGAGACTACGGATCAGCATTGAAGATTTTCAAAGAGTACCCGCCTTTCAGCTATTGGTTTCAAAAGCCTTTGGATCTGGAGGAGTTTCCAGTTTTGAGTTAGTGAGGTTTGTGTATGTTCTATGTATAGAAACATTGTTACTATTTTTTTTATTATTTTTTTTTTACTATTGTCAGACTGTTTCGTGAATTTTTTGAAGCGAATCTCTAATCTTGTTTTTTGTTGATTTGTTTGTTGATGGTGCGAAAGTGAACAACCCACCAAAACGTACAAATAGAGGTCGGGAGATTTACTGGCGCCTATATGCGACCTCAGTGTATATTCTCTTGAAAGTGTGAGTTTTCTCTGTTAAAATGTGTTATTAGCTTTCTTGGCAACATGACTATTAGGTCCATTAGGCTAAAACAACCAAAAAGAATGGAAAAGAACTTTCATGGGTTTGCAGTTCTGTTTCTAACAAACGTAGTTTATGCATAAACATATTTTTCTCTTACTTACATTGCAAATCATTCAACTTCTTTAAGTATAATTGTTTATAGAAAAAGTAGTGTTGGTTTCTTATCGTCACGCTCAACTGTCCCAAACTAGATGATACAGTTCTAAAGTGAGTGGTTCGAGACAAAACTATTTCCAGGGGAAACCAACTTGTAACTTGTTTGGTAAAGAGCTCAAAATAGTGGAAGTTTAATGCTTTCCAACATATAGTCCTTAACACAATATTTTGGCTCATTCCATTAATCTTTTTATTTCTTTTTTATAATGGTTAGTTCCAGCATAGCATGATTATGCTTATATCATCAACACATACTCATGAATAGCGCCACATTAGTTATTAATCATTTTCGTCTGTCATTTAGTTAGTTATAGATATGCTCAATTAATCTAGTTGGTAGATTCTTTAAGTATTATTTTTAGCTATAAATGAAATCAAGACAAAAGGAATATATTGAATAATCTCATATACTTGCTAAATTGCTTTTGTTTGTTTTGATAGGAACGGGAGTAGAAGTTCATACTGTCATCTGCTGCAGGTATTGATAAAATTTCATCTCATAAGCCTGATAATACCTGCAAACTACTAGTGGCTGTCAATTTGAAAAGTCCCTTTTGTGTACTTATGGACTTAATGCTATTCAAGTGATGTCATTTGTTGCTTTCTTTCACTCATTTACGTATGCTCCACATCATCTGAACAGAATATCTATGGGTGACATTTTCTCTCTCTATGCCATTTGACATCAATGACCTCACCCCACTTATCCAAACAAAATCAATATTTTTTCTCTGTCATAGCTGGTATTTGAAGAAGAAAATAAATAGTTAGCTCTAGTTGGTGGGCTTGCATATGTAATAGCCTTTTTATGTAATGTGGATTTACGATCTCTAATTTGCTGTGGTTGAGGTGGATATCAACCTCAATAGGCTTACTAATGTGTCTTTGGAAACGTACATTGTAATTAGTTCATGTCGATTCGAAATAACCTGTTTGATGATCCATGTCTAGTGTGAATCTGCATTTATAAGTAGCAATGAAATGGAACTGGATAGAAAATACTGTTTTGTTTTAATGAAGAGAAAGTCCAAATTTTGCAAAGCTGGCATAATGTAGATTCATTGTCACAGGCATTTTTGATCAAGACTTTCTAGCATAGAATCTGTACTAGTGTACTACTATTATTAGATATTTTAATTTGTAATGAAATTCAAATTTAAAATGAAAATTATAGAATTTTTTTCGAATGGTGTACCCAAAAACGATCTTTCTTGATTGGAAAAGCAAGATTTATTTCTCAAGAAGATAAGAGAGTTGAATACATATCGGCATTGATGACTTTTGGCTATAAAGAGAGGACATTTTTTTGGTCGATTGGAATTTGCAAATTGGCTGCCATTTCGTGAGTTTTAAGTCAAAGTAGTGCGGCATTATGTCATCATCCATAGTTCTGGCTCTGTATTCCATGGGTTTTGACATGAGTGTTATATTGAGAAAAACTCGAAATTTGATGCAATAACTTGGTTGTTGAGGACACAGTTTCTGGCCAACATTGATGCAAATTTGACCGACTTTTTAATTTCCTAGTAACGCTCTCTAATCTCTGTAACAGTAGTTAAGACTCAAAACTAGTAGAAGATGAAAAGGTGGGAAAGAGAATTGTCATTGTGACTTGGTTGGTGTCCATTGATTGAAAAAACATAGAAAAGGTGAAAAGAAGTACTACAGAGTTACAGAGCTACTATGATTAGATGTATCCGTATGCTGTTCACGTTTCCTTTAGGCCTCATTACTGTATCATGTCCATGATTGATGTACACTGTTCAAAAACTCAACAAAGAAAAAAAAACTAAAGACAATTGCAAAATAATGTCATAAACGTCTTCATTCTCTTATTTGATCACAAAACATTTTTCCTTTCCCCATTTACTAGTAGTATATATATCTCCAAAACCTACTTAATATTTAACAAGAAATCAATCAAAGGCAATTGGGTTTTCCTCATATCTATGTTTTTGAATCATGCTTTTTTCTCTTCTGGTTTCTTCTCTTCTGGCTTCTTCTCTTCAGGTTTCTTCTCTTCTGGCTTCTTCTCTTCTGGCTTCTTCTCTGGTTCTTTAGCTGGTCCAACTGATATTATATCAATCTTTCCAATCTTCTTTAGCTTTTTTGCTATTGCAATTGTGTCCATTTCGCCAATGATAGTTAACTTCTGTTCTTTTAGATCCGCTGCTATTGAATCCACTCCTACATTTTTTACAAAATACACCACATTAGTACTAAAATCAGTCATACTTATGAAGGTCTTTTTGCAACCTATTTTGTTATAAGTATGAAGAAAAGATGGATGCATACCGTAAATATCAGCAACTGCTTCCATGGCCTTTTGCTTAGTTCTCTCATCAGTCATGGTTAAGATCTTCAACACTACTTTTTTCTGAAAACAAGTTACATAATTGAATTAGAATAAGTTGTACATATATTTAGTCTTAAAGTAAGAACACAACATAGGAGAAAAATAGAGGTGAGAGACAAACCTCAGCCATGTTAATGAAGGACACAAGGAACTCAAGAGAAAATGGAGAAGAGGAAAAGGTGGAAGAAACAGAAAAAATGAAATATGGAGAAGGGGAAGTGGGTTTTTATTGTGTGGGAATTGGTGGAGTTATACTAGTTAGATTCTCTGCCCTCTCTATCTAGGGCCAGTGGGGTCATGACACATGATGTAGTACAAACAAAACCACAAGAGATGGGGACAGGAGAGGTGAAAACAAACAAGGCCTTGTACAAATTTTGTAAAAAGAGTCAATCAACTTGAGCCAAGCAGTAGTTGACTACTTGTAGCCCCCTTATCACTTGCACCAACACGTTTCCTCTTTTTCACATCTTCGGCCTGGTTTTGTATGTCTTCTTTCCTATGGACTAGCGCTATGGTGAATATTTGCACCAAAGGAAGCTGATTGGAATACTTCTCAAAACAAACATTTTGAGTTTTGGCAACATTTTACAAGGGGTGGTAATATTTTTTTTTTTTTTGATGCTGCTGAGGTTCGACCTCAGCCCTCCCCTGTGGGGAGCCGGCGAGAAACCACTGAGCTATGCTCAGGTTCTCCAAGGGGTGGTAATATTTGAGTTTCATGCAATCAACCAACAAAACATTGGCTATTTTTTGTCACAATATAAAGGGGTACAGTACCTTTCAGGCGTACCATTACGTATAAAAAAATGATCATAGTCTATTCTGACCGTCGAATCGTTTAAACAGTATTCCCCTACTAATTTTGGTACCCTTTTATAAATTATTATTTTAATTAGCAAGCAATTGTAATTTAGAAAATTAAAGTTTAGCTTATGAATTAAATGACTCTGAATATAAATAAATCCTTTCGGTTACCAAGAATAAGCATCATGGGTCGACTTTACCACTGTACAACAGTGACAACTGCAAAACTTTCATACAACCTTTCATTTTCAGGAAAAAACAATCATGCATTATGTAATTGAGCATAACTAAGATTTTATATTGACCTTTATGACAGACAAGAGTATGCAATGAGCTAGGTTTAATCCAAATATTAACACTCAAACCCGTGATTGTTATATTTCAATCCATCATGTTCGGTCTATTTAATTTGTAATTGGCAATATAGTTACCAATTATATTAGTCATGTATAGGCTAGTATTTTTCGATTTCAGAATTTTATAAAATATTGGTATAATTTGTCTCTACAAACCACTAAAATGCTTTTGTAGCATCACATGAAGTCTCTAAATTTCCAAAAAATATCTGAGACTCATTCAAATAATCAGTCTATAAAAATCCTTCAAATTTACAATTCATTGACCCTTTGTTAGTTCTAAACTTCTTGGCCTGGAGAGGTTTGCTCAAATTAGGGTTTTCATATTTAAAGAAATTTTTCCTATAATTGTGAATGTTAATCTTCCTTCATAAACCATTGTACTGCCCAACTGAGGTACGAAAAACTAGCTACATAAACTTTGATATTTCTGCGGCTTCTTTGGAGAATTGATGAGACAATGCCAACTTTATCAAAAGTAATCGAAGAGTCTATTATTAGATCAAGTGAGGAATTTGAAGAAAACATGGCCGACTTTCTACAAGCTAAAACATAATGCAAAGAAAGAAGTTGCCATCATAGCCGATGATCATCGGAAAATCTTCTTCAGCGACGTTTCTGTTACTGCACGCAATGTAGCAGGAAGTGCGTTGAAGAGAACAAAAAATAGACATTAATGACAATCAATCCAGTAACACAAGATTGATTAATTCCCATCAAAACAGTCGCGTCTTTAATTCAATATATAATCCTTACATCCTGAAAATAATTGTAACGATTTTCAAAAGGAATCTCAATCTTCTTGAAAAGACGAGGGTATCGAGTACACCACCAAATCTTTTTAATGCGGATTAAATATATATTATCGCTTACAGTAATGACAAATATGCACAAAAATCAAATAACACACACACAAGATTTTTGTAAGCGAGGAAACTACAAACTCGTAGAAAAACCCTCAGGCCTAGTCCAGTTTTGAATACTCTTAAGAATTAAACCGCCAACACACCTACTCTCAGACTTCGGACTAGTTGGTGTTTTAGTGTAAAACAATAAAGGGTATAAATCAGTAAATGAATAGATTAATGGTGTACGTGTGTGATGTTTGATGTGGGTGCGAAAGATCAAGTTCGAACACTGCTAGCATAAATCAAGCACATTGACCGTTCCAGCTGTGCTTCAGTCGTAGTAGGAGGATCAAGGTTGGTTTAAGGAAGGGAAACAAAGGATAAGAAGATGATCAAGTGTAATTCAATGGAGGTTGAACTACAGTTTGGTGGTGTATTTCGGGTTATGCATAGTTTATGTTATTCACTTCATGACGAAAGGTTATTTCTCTGAGAGAGAGTTATCGAGAGAAATCGTTTTTATTGAAAGTGAGAATGGAGGTAGCTATTATAGAGGTGAAGTTACACTTGATTCACAGTTAGTGTAAAGGAAATCAGGAGTATGCAGGGATATAGTCAGTTCGTTGAGCATAGAAAAACCAGGAGTTCCACCAACTTTCTTTGATAGTAGCCACGTTTCATAATACTAATTCTTCTTTCCTTTGTCGTAGATCGCCAAACCAATACCCTAATTTTTATCCCCACATGTGACTTAATTTTCTTTCGTGTGTTTGAGATGCATGTTACAACTATGTATGTGTTTTAA
>JAJJMA010063566.1:0-12135 GCA_023529015.1 Papaver nudicaule
CAGAAGTCGATAGCAGCTGAGAGAGAAAAGAAAAAGAGACATGGGTTTCATCTAATGGAGTAAATCCATGGAACTAGTAATGGGTTGAGTTGAAGATTCAGCTCTTAGATGAGCTGTGTTGCAGGGAATTTCTCTTAAAGCCTTGCAAGGTTTATCAAGTTGCTGCAGCTGGACAAGCTTTTTTCGGAGCTCAGCAGCATCTTTCCTGAGGTGAGTATTCTCTTGAAGTATGTTCTCGTGGCACTCCAACACATGATTTAATTTGTTAATGAGTTCGCGGTTTTCATTCCGGAGCCGAACAACCTGTGACCAAAGCTCATCTAAATGTCTCTGTTTACGCATTCTCGACCGACGAGCAGATTCCCTGTTTGATATCATTCTTCTTCGTTTCCTTTCATCGATAACTCTTAGTTGCAGTTCTTCTGCCTCATCAGAAGCTGAAGAAGTATTGCTAAGACACGAAAACTGTGGACCGAATTCATATACTGTAGGGAAATTTTGAGTCTGATGGTAGTTTATAAGCCCTGAATAACCACTGAAATTTGTTGTGGGTATATTTATATCAGTTTGCATCATGTTAATGTCAACAGGGTATATAGTTCTGTTTGTAAGTGTCATGAACCCAAGCTCGGGAGCGTCACCTGAATACATGACTTGAGTTTTTGGTGAGTTACAGAGGGAATATTGGCAGTTTTTGGTTAGTAGTGGAGGGAATATTGGCTGTTGCAGTAGAAGGAGAAGAAGACTGAAGAAGAATAGAAAGAAGCTTGGAAGTGGAGAAGAGTTTCAAGTTGTTGAAGGAAGCAGAAGGAAAGCAAGATAAGTGAGGATGTTTATAGTAGGAAAAAAGTTAAAGTGAAGTGGGCCATTGCTGAGCAAGTAGAATAACAGTACAAAGAGTTTCTTAAAGAGCAGACATTCACTTCATTAGAAGTTTCATATACCTCATATATTTAGTATTTATGCACCACACCAGTATAAGATGCCATCATGCGCACCACACCAGTATCAGATGCCATCATGCTTAAAACACATACATAAATAGTCATCATATACTAAAAACAGAGAAAGAGATTCATATAATGATGCTATATTCAGCGTATTTTCATTACATTGTGTATGTTTCTGTTTGTCTTGATTTGGAATGCATTTCTATGAATTAGTATTGTTCATGTACCATTATCATATAACATAACCTTCTTTTTTTTTTGCAGGAATGAAAATGGGATTTTGAGAAGTCAATCTAAAAACAGGTACTTATTTTTGTGTTTTGTTTTTTCTTGCTTTCTTTTTTAAGGCTGAGCTGAGCATTGCTGATGGATCCATCAACTTTTTAAGGCCACACTGAGTTGTGACATATAGAAAAAGAGACTGTTGGCCAAGGAAGTCTGTTTTTTTACAATTAGAAAATTTAAGATTTGTTGATGGTGGTGACTCAACTACCACCAAACACTGAACATTAAAATTCAATCAACATATAATTCTCAGTTTCATGTTTAGCTGAATATCAACCTAACTTTCATAATCCACAGAGAATTCGATTGCGTAAGATCTTTACTATTATATAAAGGAATTACGTATTATCTTGTGGAAATAATGCTATAGAATAGATGTTGCTTAGTAAAATGAATTTATCTGAGTTGGCTTTTAACTTTCTTAACCTGATGTGACAAGTGAAAAAAGCAGAACTACGAGTCTGCAAACGTCGGCGATATAATTATCGACAGTGGTGAAGATAAGTAGGTTTCTGTGGGCAATTTCACCAAGATTACAGAAAGATTAAGGATATACAATTTTTTTAGTTGGGTTGGGTATGATTGTGACAAATCTCATTAGAGCATCAAATGTGAATAACTTAAAATCACTTTTTAGGGGTATCTTAGCATTGTGTTTTTCTATTTGGATTTGATTCCCCACCACTACTTAATAATTTTGCCAATAATTTTGTTTGTGTTCAAAAGCCTAATCAAATCGGCCATAATTGATGACTGCATTGTTCTGCATGATTAAAATTTAGAAAACATTTCATTATGCGGAGAAATGCATGTCTGTTGTTCTTTTTTCAGTGCCAAAGTCCTGTAATAACATTATCCACCACACACACGCCAGCTTAGCTTCCTGAAGCTGCATGATATGTGTACATTTTGCAAGACTGTAGCCAAAAATGGAGCAACTATAGTCGTCGACATATCGGGCCAAAAAAAACTGACTCTTTGAGCATTAGTCATATCAACCCTCCATGGACGCCTAAGACCGGCAGACAGTCCTCCAACCAGCACCGACCTATCCTATACTGACCCTAGACCTTAGGAGTTAGGATATTGCCAAATGCCATCAAGTCTAAGAGCCAAACGACGGATCATGCAACTCGGAGTGGTGCAATACAAGAGTAGTGAGTGAGTGACTAAAGACAAACAACAGCAGTAGAGGGACCCATGATCAAAAGAGGCGCGTGTGGGTGTCAAAGGTGAAAAGAAAGTTGGAAGGAAGGGGGTGCGGTATTGCGTCACTGGCTGTTTTCTTGTTATTGACCCGTCAGCTTAGCCAAAAGCCAGTTGGCCCAGTTCTGTATCTCACTCACTAATCTTGCCTTGGGCTGCCTTCTAATCTAATTCTCATTTTTAGTTGAGTTCTTTTTTTGTTTATTAGGTGTTACCCATGGCTATGGTGTTGTTTACAGACCCTTTTTATTGGTGTTTTTTTTCCCTACCACTTGACTTAGATCCACTAATCCAAACCCCATTTGCTAGAACTTTCTCATTCTTTTATTTATTAGGTTTTCTTTTTCATGAGTTGATTAAGAAAATCTGAAAGAGATTAATTATTGGTTCATTTTATGGATAAAACCTTCTCTTGTGGTGTCCATAATTTCTCAATTGTGATTGAATGATTGCCTAATTTGCCTTTGCCTTGCAAACATTTTATCGTTTTGCTCACTGCTTAATGCTTTTCTTAGTACTTTTTAGGCATATCTGTTTTGTTAGTGCAAATTATGATGTGCATCACATTTTTTTGTTGATATTCATATTCCTTAAATGGTTTTTTTTTTCCCCCTTCCTGTTTCTTGTTTTAAGTTGATTTGGGTGATTGAACTTCAAATTCAGTTTTGTATCCCAAATTCGTGATGCAAGTTGTATTTTATTGTGATTTTCACGAGGAAGGATCTGATATGTGTTGAGATGATTGTGTTTAAACCGGCAGATAGCAATCTAAGGGTGCAAACAGATACATTTGGATGTTCATTTAACCACATGGTCCACATACACGTCGGACTCGGAAATTATTCTACAATATTTAAAATTCAGGAACGAATTGATTATGTATATAATTCTTAAAAATTGCTTTGATTTCTTCCAGAAGCAGATGGAATCAAAAAAAAATTCACTTTGAATTTGTATCTAAATTTTTATGACAAATTTACTCCAACACATGTCATGATGATTTGAAACTATTTCTGAAGGGTTTTCCAAGTGTACATATAGAGGTAGAACCTTTAATAAGTTTTGTTCACACCAAAAACTACACTAACCGTACATAAACATGAAGATCACTTCAAGCCTTCTCCAATTCCCTGTCATCAAAGTCTTGGGCTTCATCGAGAACCATCGTATAGTATGATGGATTCTCGTGGAACTCCCAAGGGGGAGGCCAGGGTTCAAACCCTGGTAGTATCAAAAAAAAAAAATGTCTTGGGCTTCATCTTTTGAATAGGAGATGTGCACAATCAAAACTAAGTGCGCCAATCTTGGTTGCATACTATTGGAGTCCGGCTCCAACATTCATAGTACATCTGATGGTACTAAGTTGTCCTTATATGACTATAGTAGTAGTAGTTTGTTTAGTAGTTTGTTTAGTAGTTTGTCTTGCAGTGTTTCTTGTTATCGTAGGTAGTTATTGCGGATTTTTACTATAGGGAGGAAGAAAAATTCTTATGGGAGGAAACTTTTTTGTGTAGACGATTTACAATGTTTGATCAACATTTCTTTCCTCCCATAAAAATGTTCTTTTCTCCCTATAGCAAAATCGTTATTACAGTGATCTTCTTGAATGTAGCTTGTGTCCAAGTATGGGAGATAGGTACTCTTTCTTTGCTAAAATGTCTAGGATTCAGAAAGTTACCATGGTCATAGATTTCTTGGTTACCATGATCTCATGAAATTTTTTTACATGAGTTGTTGGGATTTACCTAACGACATTTTTATTCTGAACACTTGACATTCTCTCATGGCTACTAATAGGGGACATCAAACTGGTAACCCCCATGAGCAATCCTTTTGTGAGAACGAATTTCGCCCTTATCTCACAATATCTCATCCGAAGCACTGATACTTATTTGAGTATTTCAAAGACGAAACTGGCCCAATGCATCTTTACAAAATTAATACCTAAGAGACAAACAGTACACAATTTCCCTTTATTCATTTTATTTATTGCATTTTGGTAAATTAATAATAAGATTAGAAAGGGTTTTTGTAAAGTCTATGGGGTCATTGTGTTGTCTGTATACGATTAAGCCAAATCCATGCTTCTTCCCTTTTAAAAGAACAGAAAGAAAACTAGAAAGATTGTTGATAATGGCATTTGGTGTGAGTGCATTCCCCAGAGATTACTATTGAATGATTAATGCAAACGTACACGAGTTGCTATTCATATGAAAAACAACAATTTAATTAATTAATTAATCATGTGATTACGTTGATTTTGCAAGAAGGTCTCCTTCCACTAACACTCTTTTGGATAACAAAGTTGTCATCTTTAGATTACCTTTAAAACCTGATTATTATTTTTTTATTTATTGTTCACTTCAATTATACGTTGGCAAAATTTAATTTGCTTTGGTACACAAATTCTCGTTCAACCACAGCATCACACGGCTTCCAATCAGTTTCTTATTGGATCAATCAAGCGGAAAAAAAACATGATTTGAGGTGGTTCGAGTGCATATAAACAAATAAAATTGATAAGATGTGATTCTGAGCATACGATAGAAAATAAAATGAACGATAGGAGGGCAGACCGAAGAATTAGAAGTGTGTGTGGCGATGGTGGTGGAACGTGGCGGTGGCAGAATGTAGCGGTGGCGAAATGTGATGGTGGCGGTGGTGGAATGTGCCGGTGGTGAAATGTGATGGTGGTGGTGGCAAAATGTAGTTGTGGCGGTGGCGGAATGTGACAGTGGTGGAATGTGGGTGGTGACGGAATGTTGTTGTGGCGGTGGGAGAATGTGGCTGTGGTGGAATGGGGCGGTGGCGGTGGTTGGTGGCAGTTGTTGGTAGTGGTGGTGGAATATGGTTGAGGTGGAGGTGGTGGATGTATTAGTGGTGGTGTTGGTTGTGTGATAGAGAGTTGGGTGTAATTAGTAAGAAAGAATGGGGAAGGTTGATTATTAAATTTGATAAAGACTACTTAATAATTTAGGGGGTATCCAACCAAAATCCTTTTTATCAAATTGACCAATTTTGTTACTCTACATTTTACAAAAAAGTGGCCATAAAAGGGACTCCCTCCCTACCGGCCCTTCGGACCTTCCGATCGGTCGGTCGGCCCAATGATGAACTATAAGACACTGCTTGTTTTCTTTTTCTTTTCTTTTTGACGGATTGCTAAAATGTACAATGCATGAACAAATGGACTGTGCTATTTTTCTTTCTTTTTTGATCGGTCAAAACGGAAATTCATTGAAAAAGAGGTACTTAAGAGGGGTGCTTCAACCCAATGAATACAACCGAAATTAAAAAAGAAAAGGGAACCAAAGAGAAATTCGACAACCCAAAACTAAAAATAACAACCTCGCGGAATAAAGAATCCTATATTCGTCGTTAGCCCCATCATCTTTGGACTGTGCTTTTGAAGTATTTGTTCTGTGGTAGGAAATCAACATGGCCTTTTCGGTAAAAAGAACCGAAATTAACACGCTCTAGAATTTGATGGTTTCGTTGCCTACGTTGTTAATTCATGTTTTTTTTTTTTGAAGGCAGGTATGTTTTATTTATAATAAGGGAGTGTTACAATTAGTACATAGTACAAGGATAAACCAAGACATAAAGATAAAACACTCGTCACCAACATACTCTATAACTCTAGCTAGACCCAACACACAGACAACATAAAAATCAAGAACAACTAAGGAATGCAAAAGAAGACATGATCGAGTGAGTGTTGTAGATACAACAAGACCTAAAACCCGTTTAGCCAGTCGAGAGTAGGACCCACATAACCGTAGTCGACTTCCATAAACCAAGAGTAAAGGAAAGCATCAACTGTAAAGTTTGAGGGGGCAAGCCTCCGGGTTCGGACCACCCAACGAAGTGGCCCATCAATTTTGATGCCCAGAATAAGATGCACCATCCGAGACTTTAACACCACGGGCAGTAAGATCCATTTTGTTGTTGTTGTTGTACACTTCATTATTTTTCCCAACATCCTTCTTGTTGTTGTAGACTTCATTAGTTTTCCTTGGAGGAAAAAAAAACTAGAACAACCAACAACACCATAAGAGACGCGGTAACTTCCATCTGAGCCCCGGAAGGTTGAGGATGTTCGATAACCTGTACTGTTGATGTTGAGACCCATACCAAATGATGTTGATGTGTCTTGAGCGAAACGATCTCCAATTACCTGAAATTCTAGAGTGGTCTTATGGATCTTGCACCCGTACACCTATGTAGCAGGATCAGATGGTTGAATCTTGTTGTTGTTGCAGCCGATGTATGCTTATAAGTTGCAGCTGAAACCTGCACACAATTTGTTATTGTAGTCTTCATTAGATTTACTTGGAGAATTAAGGATCTGAACTAGTCAACAACGCCATAAGATTCGTGGGAACTTGACGCATTTGTTATGCCCCCAATTTTTCCTTGGATCCCACTCCTTATCCAACTCAGAACATGAAAGGTGAGCTTTGAGACTGGAACTGAACTCTGTGACTGTTAATCCAAAAGTTAACATTAGGAAGAAGCCGTAGACTAGAAAAAAGAGAAATGAGAAAGTAAAAAAGGACAAAATAAAACGATAAATGGAGAGTCCCACTGGATTGGAGCTTGCATAACAGGGCTTGTATTCTAAAATTCATATTTAATGTGTTGGAATGTGGTTGTCAATGGTACCAATTCATTTGGAATGTACCAAATCCATATAAGACAAAAAAAAAATTATATGTTTTGATACATTCCCAAATAAATTGGTACACGACTAACAATGTTTAGTTTGGAAGCCTGGAATTATAGAATTGCACCAGAAAAATAATGAAAATTAATTACCTTAGGTAGTGAGAAGGCTCGCCTTTATCTAAGAGAAGGTTGTGCCAAAAGTCTAACAAGTAAACCATGCATTAGGTTCGTGTTGGGTTACGTGAACGTGAAAGCTTAATAGTGGACAAGAGTTTCGAAGGCCTGGTATAAATATGAACATGTATAGACCACAAAATTCAAGAAATAATTTTTAACTTCGGCTACTTATGAACGCGTTTATGAACGTGTACATAACATGGTAGAATTCAGGAAAACTGAACCAAATAACGTGAACGCGTACGTTGTAGCCATAATAGAGTTTAGGACTTTTCCGCACAAAATATGAACGCATTCATGAACGCGAATGTTGTTGGGTACTAATCCAAAAAACCAATCCATCCCACTATAGTTTCCAAAACATTTAATCACTATGGATAAACCATTGTGCCAAGAGAACTAATCTTTCATTCCTTCTGGGATAAATATATATACAACATCATCGACTATTAAATTGATAGAATTGGTAGATACGAAATCAATGAGAACCTTTCTAAAATTTTGACAAAAGGACGATAAATATCAAGTATGTAAGCTCCGGTCTTCAGTCTTCAAATGGTCTTCGTATCAATACCTAGTCCATCCTAGTCCGAGAATGATATTTTAGACTAAATAAAGGATTGTGTTTTGGAAACCAAACTTGACAACTG
Organism: Papaver nudicaule; assembly: GCA_023529015.1. NCBI lineage: Eukaryota > Viridiplantae > Streptophyta > Magnoliopsida > Ranunculales > Papaveraceae > Papaver > Papaver nudicaule. Next base: position 7,937 of record JAJJMA010063566.1, read on the forward strand.
ACTTGACATACCAACGCCAGTGGGTGTCAACCGAGAAATGCTCTAACATAATCCATTGTCATTTAAATTTGCATGACTCACCCGGTTAACGAACATGCCGGATGGGATACTCTAAGAATCCATTGTCATTTAAATTTGCATGACTCACCCGGTTAACGAACATGCCGGGTGGGATACTCTAAGAATCCATTAACCACCCGGTTAACGAACAAGCTGGAAGGGATACTCTTATTAGAATCCATTGTCGTTTAAATCCGCATGATCCACTGGGTTAGCAAACAAGATGAATGTGATACTCTTAGGATCAATTATCATTTAAATCGGCATGCCCCACCTCCTTAGCGAACAAGTCGAATGGTATGCTCGTATAATCTGTCGGTGTCTAAATTCACACGACTCATCTCTGTTAGCGGGACAGGCAAGGTTCATTTAGAAATTATCACTATCGCTTCCCAACAACACATCCACATTTCCAAGCAGAAAAATATAAAGTTTTATTACAAAAATAAATATAAATAAAATGGTGTGCCCGAGGTGCTCGCATAAGCGCCCAAGTCTCACGAGTCGCAAGGTAAGCAACTCGCATCACCCTAGTTCCTCGGGTAAAGCGTTGGCGCCTTGGGCGCCTTTAATGCATTGGGGAAATTCCAGGCGCCAAATAATGCCTCCTAGGCAATATCTTCAAGTAAAAACTCACATTGATGAATCTTGAGCAGTGGGTTTGATGAATTTTGAGTAGTGGGTTTGTTAACTTGTTCATTTGATACTAAAGATTGATGAGGAGGCATTGTCTATGATCATTTTGATTATAAAGAATTGATGTGGAGGTAATGGATATATGATATCGGTTTTAGTCTTTTAGTAAGAGAAGATGAAACTTCACATGGGAGTGCTTAGATTTCAGTGGAGGTGATGAGATACCAGAATTTGTGTTCCATTTTCACGAGATAACTAGATATAAGGATGAAGCAAAAGAGCATGATATTTTTTTCCATATTCACCTATAATAACAAAACCTATTAAGCTATTAAAGAATTAAACATTAAAACCAAATTCATAGCGTCAGTCACGTCCAGTTAGATTGAACACAATATATTCTTCATCATGTTTTCATATTTTGATAGCATCAATTGCATCAATTACGTTAACTAGATTGAACAAAAATATGATCTTCATCATGTTTCCATATATAGAATAGTTGACTCATGCATAAAGATATTAAGATAATTAAGGATCCTTTTTTATATTTACATAAGAAACATATAACATATTACTATAATAACACTAAGAATAAGAATTTAAACATCGGAATTACATCAATCACGTCCAATTAGATTCAAAATATAATCTTCTTCATGTTTCCATATATACAATATGAAGATTAGTTGAATCACGTGAAGATAATTGTGAAGATTATCATCTTCCTTCCTCCTTTGTATCAATCTTAATCATCAACTACTTATAATCATCTATCATCACCAGTCGTTGATTCTATCATAGTTGAATTACATTCAACATCGATTACAGTGGAAGAAATTCGGTAACAATGGGTTAGAAATGGAAGACGACTCAGCAGGTATTAGAATCTACTGTGAAGGCACATATATCATAGACTTGTTCGCCTATGGCAGATTAGGCGCGCTTACGCGCCAATGCGTGAAGCGCTTGGCGTCTCGCCTTGCCTCGCGCCTCAAACACAGATCAATGCCACAACTTAGTAATAATTTGTAACATACTAACAATGTAATATCTAACTAACTACAACAACGAAAAAAGAATGTTAATCCAGGCTTAAACAACTTCAAAATTTAGAAGATTTACAATATCATAAACAGATTTGCACCAACCAAGGTAACTATACAACTTCTAGTGACAATCATTATCAATTTGTCATAGATTTCTATCATATACATAAAAAGTAAATATAAACTGAATTTATGTAATAAAAATAACCAAAAGATCAGTTGTAGATGAAGTAAGAGATAACCGATGATAATGGTGAAGAAAATACTGTTCATATAAAATCGTCATCATAGTGGGATGACAGAAGGAATACTTATTGCTTATGGAAAGTGGTTCATAATCAATTGCATGCCACTACAGTTGGACCAATCTGCAATGAAATTAGAAAATACAACGTTTGTGTGTCTTTCTTCCGGATCTCCTTCTTATGTGCAAAGCTTCTAATTTTTCTCTCAACACCGCGAGCATCACTCATACTGGTAGTCTCCACTCTCACTATCTGTATAAAAATATCTATTTGATCAATTTATTAGGAAATATGATTAATTTACTATAATGAATACTTGATTGCAACCCAGTGAGCAGGTCAGGCGATGTTATTACAATTTTTGGAGCCACAGTAGCCTACGCTAATGTGCTCAATGAGACCGATTTATGGTGAAGATGGGAAGGGATCGGCTTCACGGACCTTGGGTTTGGTTTGAAAGGAAAACAAAGACAGAGTACAAGGAAAAATTATGTATATAAGAGTTACAAGTACTCCAGTTAGAATGTGAATTGCACATGGAAGCAAAGGTTCGATAGTCTGAGAGTCTAGTAGTTAGTTGATCACTACTTCGTTTCGAAGTGTATATATACTATGGAGTCACGACGGTAAATGCATTTGTATGCTATTTTAAATTTGTCTTGGTGTCACACATACGAGGCAGAAAGCGGATCATATGTGAGACAATACCATTTATGTTCAAGTTTCAGTAAATTTTTGGATTAAACGAAGAAGGAGAAAGCAGCAGCACTATTGATATTATCAATATTCATGCTGCAACAAATTCCTTTACTGGCCTAGTATGAAATTTTTCGAGCAACACACGATTTAATTATTCGACGAGCATATTGGATTTGCAGAAGGTTAACTCAATAGCTAAAAGAGGCCCGACCTATCACATTTATCTGAGTATTGAATAATCATCTTTAGTACTCCCTTCGTTTCAAAATAATAGGCCAGTTTGACTTTTTCCTACTTTTTCCTAAAAATTAGGAACTTAATTAAACTAAAAATACTTGACTTTAACTTGTTTTTTCTTTGTTAACCCATGACACATGTCAACGATAAACCAATCATAAAAAAAATAGTTTAAGTCAAATATTTTTAGTTTAATTAAGTTCCCTAATTTTTAGGAAAAAGTCAAACTGGCCTATTTTTTTGAAACAGAGGGAGTATTTCAATTTGCATAAGTTGCTTTATTGATGAAACTTTGCAATTTTCAATAACATATGAATTATATCTTTAAACAATGAATTTTGTTAATAAGTAAATTTTTATAATTGCTCTCACTGATTTATTATCTGACGAAAAAAATGACTGAACCCACAAAGTCATTGTTTAGTCACTCAGTCAGAGTCAGGCATACATTTCTCGGATTCAACGATCACCCAGTGAAAATGGGTGGTTTTGGATGATTCACATTTAGATTTATTTAAAGCTCTCCATTTGCATATGCATATTGATGAAACCTTAATTTTCAATAACGTAAGAATAAAATCTTCAATAAATAGATAACGAAGAAAAAAACTAACCGAACCCACAAAATCATTGTTTAGTAACTTTTGATTGCTTTAGAAGTAGAGCAGAAATCTGAAGTCCCAAAGCCAAACATGTCTGCATAGAAGGTGCAGGTGATGGAGCCATGCTATCTTGTGCAGCAATCAACCATATTACCCACAAACACGAAGATCATTGTAACAATAAAAAAGATCATTCTTGTGGAATAATTGGATTGAGCCATTAAAATAGACGAAGAAAACTTGATTTTTTGGATGAAAAAAAAAACTTTAAAATGTTTTGTTTGGTGTTTCAAAAAAAGTCTTAGAAGATGTCGCAGATATTTTTGGTATGATGAGGTTTGAGTTTTGAGCCAAGGGAAGCCATGTGGCAAGTGAAGGTGATCAGAAAAAAAAAAAAAAAACATTCTTTAACCAACAAACGATCACTAGCACTCTCAAACATAATAACTTAGTAAAAAGAACTAAATTCAATAACAAAGATGTCGTGAGATAACAATTCCGACTTTAATATAAGATATAGAAGATTGCATCTGGCTAGAGCATGGCTCAGTCAACCTCACTAAGTGTCGGTATGCCAAGCTTAGTTGTCAAATTTAGTGATCAAAACTGGACCACTAAACAACACACATTGTTAGGACATTGTCCGGTCAAACCCACTAGCGTTGGTATGT
>JAJJMA010063574.1:0-12931 GCA_023529015.1 Papaver nudicaule
GGCGCATGTCTGCGGGTTATTTGGCGTCGTGGCCCAGGTGGCGGACGGTTATACTTTTCTTTCCTCGATATAAATACTCTTTTACCTTCGTTCTTTTAGCTTAAACTTTTCCTTAGTCTGAAATCATCTTCTTCTCTCCCTTTATTGTCATGAGTGATTGCGACGAGCTTTTGCAAGATGACTCACTCGCCCCTAATCATGAAGACGAGGCTAGCCCTGAAGCCGCGCCAGATGGAGGGGGCGCTCAGAACCCTAACCTGGATGTCTTTCCTCCTCCTGATCGAGAAAACGGCCTGTCTTCTCATAACCTGTTTGAGCGAAGCGTTTCCCTTCAAAGCGCCTTTGTTCCTCTTCCCGGTACCGAATATCCCGACGACTTCTTTAATTAGCGCCTTCTGAATCGGCTACTGCCGCCTTTACCAGCCGACCCGACGTGGTTGTTGAAACCAGACAGCGCTGAATGGTCATTTCCTCCTTATGAGCAAGTTCCTCGCTTGGCTATAAACCGTGGTGATTATGAGCTTCCTGACATCGTCTATAAATCCACCGCGAAACCCCAGGAGGGTTGGGTGCCTTGGGTTGATTTTATTGAGAGCCACGGGTCTTACGCTCGTATCCTGGAGGGCGCGTTCTCTATTGAGGCCTATAACTTCGATCGGGTTGTCCGCCAAGCAGGTTTTGACCAGGGGATCCCTCCACCTCCCTTGCCTCTTCTTATCCTGAATGATGCCTCGATTGAGGTTTATTATGATAGGTTTGTTTACTCTGGGGGAGGCGCACTTCGCTGTCGTCCAGCTCCCTTTACCATCCGTTATCCTCAGCCCGCTCGAGATACTCTCCGTGTTTCTACAGATTGGTGTCATTATTGGGACGAGCTTTTAACACGCGTGATGAATTTTCTAGTCACTGCTCGCGTTTATTACCACGCGCCGGATAAGGACGAGCTTTTTGATATGCACCGCGTCGGCCGTTTTGTGCTTGAAAGGAGTGTGGGAGAACCTCTGAGGCTAGTTCCCGGGAACAAGGGTCGCGCTCGGGTTTCTTCTGAGACAGCTTGGGGTTCCCTTCCTTTGGATCCTGACGCAGTTGTGAAGCATAAGTCGAAGAGGAAAGTCCCCCTTCCCTCCCCAAAAGCTGCTGGCGGACAAGGGCGATCGCGGACACCCAAAGTCCCCAAACCGTCGCCTTCAGCGCCTAGTACTGTATTGGTGAGTAACTGCTCCTTGGTTACGTCAATTCGATGTTTTGTATTTATGCGCCTGCTTTCTAGATTTCATGTTTATTAGTTTCTGCTTGCCCGTAGCCTGGCAGCGCTCATGATCCGGGGCCGCGCAATCGGTCGCTGGAAGAGTGGCTTAATATGCCCGAGAATGAGTGGCGTGAGAGGGCTTTGACTGACAAACGAAATTGGAAAGCGGGCATAGTCCCCATTCCTCGGTGCATGTCCTCCCCTTCTAACAAGTCTTATACTAAACAGGCGCATCCGACAGTTCCCTCGAAGCGAAAGCGTGCCGCGTCCATACAGACCCCTGTTCGCTCGAGCAATCCAGAGTTCGTGAGGGGACTTGGGCACCATAACAGAAGCGCTGGTCCCGTTAAGCGTGGTGAGGTTAATCCTATGATCTCTCCGTCTGCCATTTTGGAATCTTTCAGTTCATCAATGTCGGGGAGAGAACACCCAGTGGGCCCGTCTTCTTCTGCCCTTGTACAGTCTGATCCAGGTATGCATTAAGTTTTACACGTGGGACACATTTAATCCCTAGCAGAAGACAAAATCCTAAATAAAGGCTCTAGTGTCTGTTTCACTTTCTCAGCAAATTAAGAGGGTTTTGCATTTGTATACGTTTTGCTCCAGGTTCCTTCGAAGAGGGTTGTTCAGACGAGCAGGCGGGTGACACAGACGAGGAGGCAACTTCGGCGCCCTCTGAGCAGGTGAGGCATGCCGGCTTTTCTTGGGTATCTTATCGTTTTCGCTTGGTATTACCTTATCGACTCGTTATTTATGTGCTTTACATATATGTTTCTCTTTTTTTTTTTGATAGGAAGCGGATATGGGTAAGCGTGTGAACAAAGAAACTGACAGCGCAGGTAGTGAGAAGCGCATGAGGAATTCTTTGCCTCCCAGAAATGATAAGATCGTCAATCGACCCTAGGCTTCTGCAGTGTTGGCTCGCCTGCCACCGTTGCAGCTCGTTCTCCAGTCGTTAATACGACTCGTTCTTCTGCTGCCAACACGGCTCGTTCTTCTCCGGCCAATACAGCTCGTAATTCTGTTGCTCTCCCTTTGTTCGATCGAGTCTTTGATCGTTCGGAGATTGGTTTTGAAAAATAGGCTTTTGAGCTCGTTCATGGATTCTGGGTCTCTTCAGCGCACATGAGTATTTATACTAAAATTCTGAGGCGTCATGGCCATCTCGTGCCCCCGACGATAGCTAGTTGTCTCGGGGCGTCAGTGCAAGTGAGAATGGTCAGTGATCTGTTGGTCGTGGCGACCAGTCTTTATGGCGCTGAGCGGGATCCACCTTCTGAGGATCAGATAGCGAAATGGGAAGGAATTCTTTCAGTTACAGAGTATATGCAGCTCAACGTCGCTTGGTTGCAGGAGCTGTTAAAGAAGGTAAAGACCAATCCTGACCCCCGAGCCTCAAAGCTATCTGCCGAAATTGAGCGACTGGTTCAAGAGAATGAGCGGTTGGTAACTGAGGTCGAGGCTAAGACTGAAGAGCGGAAGAGGGTTTCCTTAGAGTTTAGTAATGTTACTGATGCTCTTGGTGGGTTAGAAAAAGAGGTCACGCAGGAGCTAGAGGTGAAGCTGAAAGAGTTGGCTGATCTTGAAACCGAGTCGTGAAATCTTCCCCCCCCCCCCCCTTTTTTTGATCGAGCGTGTGAGAATTCTCCCCCTCCCTTTTTTTATTGAGCGAGGAAGGATTTAATTATTTGTCGTTTGGATTATGGATATTGGTTTTCGTGTTTGGTCTTTAAATGCCTGTATTAATGACTGATCCTGTATAAATAGGGATGTGTTTTGTTTCTGAATTATTTGGTTGTTTGTATCCTCCCTTTTTTTTTTGACGATCGGGCAAATGGCGCTATCTCGCGAGGAGGTTGTTGATGCGATTCATCGTTTGCGTAAAGCGAGTTTTGTGTTGCCTATAGTAGTCACTTATTTTGGGAAATTATCAGATGATTCTTGCCTCGAGTTTGCTGAAGTGACCTCCTTGGTGGAGGGGATGAGACTATCTGGGTATGAGCCTGATGGAATTTCTTTGGAGCGCCTTCGGAGCTGTAGGGCGCGACGGGTATTTTCTACTTTGAGTTTGTATGACGTCTCTCGTGCTTTACGCATAATAAATGCATCATTAGCCCGCGCTTTCGTGTTGTCTCGTTCTTTTCGGTGTCGAAGTGTCTAAGATGGGTGTTTTGTGGTCAATGGGGCTGTCTTTTCGATTTTTGTGCAGTAATAAATGTGACCTTTGGATGTTGGTTTTTGAGTTTGTATATATGTGTTCTTTTCTGAGTTTCCTTTCATCCCATTTTCCTATTCTTTCCTTGCTTGTACATAATCTCAAATGGCTTTCCGTTTACGCGGCTATTTTGTGACCCTATCCTCAGCGCCGTCTATGCCTACTCCTTTGGATTTAGAGCGTGAGATCGGGCGTCTAGAATCAGTCAGAGAGGAAATGGAACTGTTGGTTACACATAGGCGGGAAAATTATGAGGCTCTTCAGCAGATTTGGAATGATCATCACGCTGAGTGGGAGGCCGCTTGTGTTGCCGACCATACTCCTGGTGTTCAGTTTGGTTCGCATAATGAAACAGGGCTTCATCGGCGGATGGACAGGACTCATAATCGCCGTACCAGCGCTCTCAGTAGCCTCTTGGAAGCCGAACGTTTTATTGGGGATGTTGACGAGGAACTTGAGCGTTGTAAACGCGCCATGGCTGTGGGCGCGGTTATGCCGTTGGTTTAATCCTTTTTCCTTCATGTAGATGCCGTGTATGGCCTGTTTTTAATGAATGTAAAGTCGTTTGATGGAACACGTGTCATTCATGCCTGGAGCGGCTTTCTTTGCATTAAATGCACCAATTCTGTCAGTATAAAATTGTTTGAATTTGTCATTTTGCTTTATCATAATCACTTTTTAGTCGTCATGGCATATTTGGATGGTTTGTGGGTATTAGCTCTCCCAGCTACTCCTGGCGCGCTGGCTCGTGCTAATCTTGAGAAAGAGGCCAAGCGCTTACGTGATGTTCTTTCAGAGACCAGAAGTTTGCTCCATTCGCATGAGAAGCGATGTAAAGACATACGTGCGGCGCTCTCTGATCAATGTGAGACTATGGGATTAATTCGTCGCGCGAGCGCGAATTCAGTTTTACGAGGTAAAGTGCGTCATCGCTATAACGACCTCGTGCAACAGCTTTCCAAAGAAGAAGACTATGTGGAATATGCGCGGGATTCTGTTGAATTTGTTGTAAAGCGTGTTGCTGAATGTGAGGCCGAGCTGGCCAAACTGACCGATGCCTGATATGAGCGGTAGTGTTTCTTATGCTTGTGAGAGTATGCCCCTCTGTAGTCATTTGATTTTCTTTATGTTTGCTTAGTATTGTAAAAGAGAGGCGAGGTTTGTTATGGATACCCTTGTTTATGTTATCTATTTTTTTTTAAAAAGAAATCTTTGTATACGTGCCTCGTGGGCTAGTGTTAATGTGTTTTGTGTTGGATGAGATATAATGTCAAAGAGTGAGCGAAGTTCCCTTATATGTCGTGGCGAGGCTAGATAAATGGCGCGTAGGCTTATGATAAAATCGATTTGGTATTTGCATGAATGAGACGCGTCAAGGCGTTTTTGTAAAAAAAAAGAAAAAAGATTTCTTTTACTGGTAGGGCGCGTCTTATAGGCGATCCTCCGAGCATGTTCCGATAGTTTGATAAATAGTGTAGTACAATCAGTTGGTGTAACGCCTGTCTTAGATTGGCCGCGTATCAGGCGCACCACCGAGCGTGTTCCAATAAAAGGAAGCGTGTTCAGTGCGCTCCTGAGGCAGCGTGTTCAGTGCGCTCCTTATGGGTTTTCGGTGCCCAATCGACCAGGGTGATCAGTGCCCTTGTGTTAAATCGATTTTGTTATAAAAGAAAGCGTGTTCAGTGCGCTCCTGAGGTAGCGTGTTCAGTGCGCTCCTGTTGGGTTTTCGGTGCCCATAAGACCAAGAATTGTTTGGTAGGGCAGATTGTTTTTCTTTCCCTCTCCTCTTTTTTTTTTTATTTTAAAAAGGTTTACACGTAATAAAATAAATAACAATAAACAAGTAGAGCGATTGCCCTTAGCCTCTGGTTTCATCTGCTTATGCATAGTATAGCTTAATCCATTTACCATTGATCGGAGTATCGATCTCCCTGCCGCTCATGTGGTTGAGGTACTAGTAGCCGCTTTCCGCGATTTTCCGCACGATGTAAGGCCCGCGCCAATTTGCTGCGAATTTCCCAGCTTTTGCCTTTCGCTGCACGTGTTTTGCGATTTTTAACACGATATCACCAACCTCGAAAGAGCGTGGTATCACCTTCTTGTTATAATAACGTGCTTTGGTGGCTCTGTAAGTTTCAGCGAAATGTTCCGCCCTCGCTCTTCGTTCTGCAAGCGCATTGAGATGCGCGATTCTGCTTACATCGTCTGGTTCCGTGTGGCTAGCCATTGCTACTCTAGCTGATGGTACCGCCACTTAAGCTGGCAAGATGGCGTCCTCCCCGTATACTAAGGAATAGGGAGACGCCCCCGTTGAACTCCGCTTGGAGATTCTGTAAGCCCATAGCGCTAGGGGCAACTGCTCGTGCCAACTCCTGTGGTGGTCATGGACGGTTTTGCTTAGGATCCTTAGTAGCATTTTGTTAGTGGACTCCGCCAGTCCATTCCCCTGCGGGTAGTATTCAGTCGACGCGTGCTGCTTTATATGATATTTGGCTAGTAGGTCTGCCACTTTCTGGTTGATAAACGAAGTGCCGTTGTCCGAGCGAATAATCATAGGCGTGCCGAATCTACAAATGATGTACTCTTTGATGAACGCAGCGATGGTTTCCCCCTCGTAATTCTGCAGAGGCGCGGCTTCTACCCACTTGGTTGAGTATTCCGTGGCCGTGATTATGTACTTGTGCCTCCCTGAGGATAGAGGATTTATAGGACCAATCAGGTCCAGACCCCAACTGTGGAAGGGCCACGGAGCAATTGTACTATGCAATTCTTTGTGCGGCGCCTGGATGGCATTTCCATGGAGCTGGCAGACGTCGCATTTTCTTACGAAATCTGCAGTATCAGCCTCCATGGTGGGCCAGTAGTATCCTCCTTCGTGAATGTGTATGAACAATTTGCGCTTTCCTTGATGTTCCATTTCGTGCGCTTTGGTCATCACTAGCTGCGCCTCTTCTTTATTTAAACATCTTAGAGCCCCATTGTTAAAACTTCTCCTATACAACACTCCATCATTGATGAAGAATCGCGCCGCCTTCTTTTTTATTACCAAGGCATCTACATCGTCGCCTGGGAGTAACCCGTTCCTTAAGTAGTTAATGTATGGCTGCCTCCAGTCCAGCTCTTCGACTGTACAAACCTCCGATGGTTGTGGTGGCGCCTGACATTCCGTGCAATTGTTCTGTAGATTTGCAGCCTGTGTCGCCATTTCAGGCCAGTAGTACCCTTTCCTATGCAGTCGTCTGTATAATGGAATTACTCCCGAGTGCCCGCAGGTTTCACGATGTACTCTGTCTAAGAGGCTCGCCGCTTCTTGATTCCCTACGCATCGCGCTAGGGCTCCGCCCGCCATTCGATAATATAGCTTCCCTTTGATAATCACAAAGGATTTCAGTCTTTTAAATAACATCGACCTCTCCTCTTTTTGCTTCATCAACTCCCTCACGATTCATTTTCTCCAGTCATTTTCTTCTTCGAATTCCATCCTTCGTAGCCATGTGCTAGGAAGCTCTTGCCTATGTATGGTAATCGAGCCTTCATCTTTGCCATTCAAGTTAATTTTCGCCGCTAGTGTCGCCAAAGCATCAGCGTGTCTGTTCATGGCTTTTCCCGTGTGTCCCAGCTCTATGCAAGTCAACTTGGCTATCTGCTCCTGGGCTTCCGTGCGGTAAGGCGCTAGATGTTCTTCTTTGACGTGAAATTCCCCTCCTGCTTGGCTCGTGACTAACTTTGAATCACCATGCACGTGGAGTCGGCGAAGCTCCATTCGCTCTGCCAGCTTGAGTCCTATTAAGAATGCCTCGTATTCAGCCACGTTGTTACTGCAGGCGAAGTCCAGCTTAAAAGCAAACGATAACAACTCTTTTTCTGGTGTTTCAAACACAACGCCCGCGCCTCCTTATGTTCCGTATGACGACCCATCGAAGTACATGTCCCATGTATCTTCTTCTTCGAGTTCGGTCACTTGCCCAGGGATATCCTCATGGATATCAGCCTCGTCGCTTCCTGGGAACGCGGCTAAAAGTTCTGCAATTGCTTGGCCCCTGACGCCTCGCGGTCTTTGGTAATGCAACCCAAATTCTGACAGCTGGAGAGACCATCGCGCGGTTCGACCGGTCAGGTAGGGTCGTTCAGCCAGGTAAACCATAGGGTTTGCCGCAGCGACTACCACAGTTTGATGCGCCAATAGGTAAGGTCTTAACTTCTGAGCTGCGTAGATTAAGGCCAGGCACGCTTGTTCTATTCGGGGGTATCTCACTTCAGCATCTCTCAATACGCGGCTTACGTAGTATATAGGAAAGAGCTGGTCGTTCCCTAGATCTTGGGCGAGAAGCGCTCCTATAGCTTCGGATGTATATGCCAAATAAAGGTGTAAGCGCTCGCCTGGTATGGGTGGTCGAAGGACTCGTGGGCAAGTTAAACATCGCTTTATATTTTCAAAAGCGGCCTGTTGAACGTCTCCCCATTGGAACGTACGCCCTTTCTTTAGAAGCGGAGTAAAAGCAGCCATGATCTGGGCGAGGCCGGGTATAAACCTTCGAATATATGATATCCTCCCCAGAAAACTTTGACGTTCATGTGTATTGGTGGGGCTGTCCATGCTGAGTATCGCTTGCGCCTTTCCTGGGTCCACCTGGATTCCCGTGCTAGTAACCACAAAGCCTAGAAATTTGCCTGACGTGACTCCGAAAGCGCACTTTAGAGAATTCATCTTGAGCTTGTACTTTCTGCAGCGCTCGAATACCATGCGTAAATGATCAATGTGATCCTCTCTCTTTTGGGATTTCACCACGATATCGTCAACGTACACTTCAACTTGCCTATGGATCAAATCATGAAAAATAGAAACCATGGCTCTTTGGTAAGTTGCTCCCGCGTTCTTTAAACCAAAGGGCATCACCACGTAATAGAAGCATCCAAAGGGCGTTTGGAATGATGTCTTGTGCGCGTCTACGATATTCATCTTTATCTGATTGTAGCCACTATAACCATCCATGAATGAAAACATTTGGTGGTTACTAGTCGCATCCACTAGCATATCAACGTTCGGCACGGGGAATTCATCTTTCGGACAAGCTTTATTTAAATCTCTGTAGTCGACACAACAACGGATCTTTCCTTTCTTCTTCATCACTGGTACAATGTTAGCTAACCATGGCGCGTTCTTTATGGGTTTGATAAATTTTGCTGCCATTAATCGCTCAATCTCTTCCTTTATTGCTAATGCGAAATCCTTGTGGAAGGTACGACTTCTTTGTTTTATAGGGCGAGCGTGTGGCACATTATCTAAAGAATGGGCGACCAATTCCGCGTTCAAGCCCGTCATTTCGCTGTACGTATAGGCGAATACATCTTTATATTCCTTTAATAATTCAATCATTCTTTTCCGTTCTTCCCTTCCGAGAGACGCGCTGATCTTGATTAGTCGCTCCTCGCCATCACCAATATTTACTTCTTCCACCTCGTCCAGAGAGGGTATTTCTATGGGTTCTTCTACTGGTAATGATTCCGCCGTTATTTCTTCTTCGTGGGGAGATGGTGTCGCCTGGCTTGTAGATGCTTCGCATAATTGATCGGGCGGCAACATCTCCTTTGATTGCTATAATTTGAAAACGTGTCCTCCACTTTGGGTGGGAAAGCGGTGAAAGCGGGGCTCTGGTTCTGATTTAGACCTTTTGACATTTGCTGGCGCCCCTAGCCTTTAGGCGCTGAACACGGATGGTTTTTCTTCAACCTTCCTCTTCTCCTTGGACATTACTAAACGAGCAGGGTTGAAGACCGAGACTTTATTATCCTCTTCCCACTTTGGTAGGGGGATCGTCCGAGATAAACCTATCACAGCCGCCTCACTGTGTTCCGCTGGTTGGTAAAAGACAGCCTCCGCCATGTACGCCTCCTCGGGTCCGAAAGGGTTATTTGTGGCGGGTATCCTGTATTCCTTCCCTCCAATGGTAGTCTTAATACACTGATGGTAAGTGGACGCCACGATGTGATGATCACGTATCCATCCGCGCCCTAGGAGCAGGTGAAATGAGGTGTGGTCATCTAAAACATAGAAGGGCACTGATGCTTTAATCGGCCCAATGGACATAGTGAGACATATCACTCCAATTGCCTCTTGGGTGTGACCCCCAAAACCGCGTACCACCGTCTTCCGCTCTCTGATTTCCTCCCTCGGTATACCTAGTGATTCCAAGGTGTATATCGAAACAAGGTTTAAGGATGCTCCCCCGTCGATGAACACTCTTCTTAGTTGATGTTTATTGACGGTCGCGGTGAGATATAATGGACGCAGGTGCTCCCCTGGAATGCATATATCGCTGTCGTCGAAAGTAATTCTTCCTCTTGATAGCGGTTGCCTGAGACGCCTCTCTAATCTGGTCTTCACTGAATCCGAGTGAATCAAAGAACTGCTGTGCGATGATGGTTTTTGAAAACTGGAAGGCGATGCTATTCGTTCCCTCAAAATCCTTCTTTCCGCCGGATAGCTCACATGCTTCTTACTTGGAGTCCTCCCATAGCGCCCATTCCTCATCTCTAGGATCATGGGAGATCATCATGATATTGTGTTTGGGCAAGGGATCCTTGTCTATTTGTTGTCGCCCAAGGTATATTTCCCCCGCTCTTTCTTTCCTCCAAAACGCGTTTCGTACACCGTAGCAGTCGAGGGTCGAGTGATTCACCCTTCTGTGGAAGTGGCAGTATCGTTCATGCGCTTTGTTGACTGTATTTATATCTACAACGACGGGTGGTAAGTTGATTTCTCCATTAGCGGCCCACTGGTCAACAAGGTTCTCGATCTGCTCCTTAGTGCACGGTATAGGCGCGATGGGGCGCTGATTGTTAGAATTGTTTCCTCCTCGTACTCCCGCTGGTGCTGCACCTTGATATGGCTGGAAGGGTGCCTGACGCTTGCTTCCTGGCGGCTGGCGCGGGTCCACTGCTAGTAACTGCCGCGCTTAGTGAGTTAACAGAATTGTACCATGTCTGCTCTATCTTCGCCTGCTGAAATATCTCAAGGCAATCTGATACCCGCGCTGTTGCTTCTTCTAATTCTACAAACGTTTGGAATTGAAAGTTGGACAAGGCGAAATGCAGGGTGGCAGTCATCTTCCCAACACAGATTTCGACCAATCTATCTTCCGGCACGTCCTCGCTTAACTCGAGCGCGTGGCTTCGAAATATCGTAAATATTTCATAGGATCCTCGTCAATCCCCATTGTTGTTCGTGCTAAATCAACCGATGTTACTCGCCTTTTTGCCGAGAAAAACTTTTTGAGGAACACGCGCCATTTCCTCCCACGTTGCTATACTTCCCGGTTTTAAGTTGTCATACCAGGTGTATGCGACGTCGGACAAGGACTTCGAAAATTCCTTCAAACATAGATTGTCGTCCTTCGCATGTTGATTCATTGTTGAAAGAAAACGACCCACATGTTCTCACGCGTTTCCTGTCCCGTATACATTTTGAATTTGGGCGACGTGTAATCACGCGGGAACTTGTAAGCGACTACCTCTTTTGTATAAGGTGGATCCAACGAGCTGTAGCCATGGTCCTGTTTCGCTACTCGGTAATGTTCTTCAATGTATCTAGCTAAATCTTCCTCCGAGATCCTCCCAGTTGGTACATCATGATTCTCCGCTTCCTGCTGAAATTCTTTCGTGGCCGCGTGCTTCGCTTTTCCGGGAACGATTCCGGCCATATTTGGCTCATCAAAAATTCCGTTCAACGGATCGGCATCCTCTGAAGAGACCGCGCCTTCCCTTTGTCTAATCCTTGTCATTAAATGCTGCTGCTTCTTTGCTTGCGCCGCGAACTCTTGTCGCATCTCGTCTAAACTTGTGTCATGTGCGTCGACAATGGTAGATGGTGCAACATCTTTGCTTCCCTGCGCTGATGTGGTTAGCGCGTTCATAATCCCCACAGATACTTTTTCGTCGTCGGTATCACTGTCTGTTGGTTCATTCTATACCAAGACAAATTCCTCGCCCAATGCAGAGACTCGCTCGGCTTTCTTTTGCGACGCGCTCATTTCTGCTCGTGCTGGTTGCATTCCGCTGGACTCGAAATCAGTCTCCCGGTGTGGTCGCCAACTGTGAATGGGGTAAGATTATCAATCCGATCCGAGTCACAGAGGTAGCAATCCGACTCACTTCATTTCTCTTATTCTCTCTCTCTCTAAATATAGTCTTATTTCTCTCTCTTTTCAAAAGAACCTCCTTAATGATCCTTTTAGAGTCCTATTTATAGAGACTTCCTTTCACTCCTTGGTCGCCATGTGTCCTCTTAGCCACTTATTAACATAATTGCCATCCTTTATCTCTTAAGCATCCAAGATGCCTAAGCCCAAGCCCAACTAGATAAGCTTAGCTTAGTATGTGTCAAGCCCATTAGGCCCTAGTGGACTTGGGGTATCCACAACTACCAACTTTTCGTTTTGGCTCGTGAGTCTTATGGTTTAAGTTTGGACGATCTCAAAAATCAATATCCAAACTCTAATAACTGGAGTTGTGATCTTGGGGATCAACTCTACAAAGTTGGGACTTTGGAGTTAAACTCTACAGTTATTGGATAACGTACTACTTGGTGCTTTAATTATTGAAAAAGAAGGGGTACCGAAATACTACCAACTTTTCGTTTTGGCTCGTGAGTCTTATGGTAAAGAGTTTGGACGATCTCAAAAATCAATATCCAAACCTCTAACCGGAGTAATCTCGACAGTTAGGTAATAACGTACTACTTGGTGCTTAATTATAAATCAGAGTTATAATGCGGAAAGTAAAGCACACAAGACACCAAACGTTTTTTTTAACGAGGAAACTGCCTTGCAGAAAAACCTCGGGACCTCGTCCAGTTTGAACACCGCCCAGTACAAACTGACTACAAACACTAGCCTACTATAAGACTTCGGTCTGGGATGTAGCAGAGACCAACTCAAGCCCTCCAAGCGAATTGGCTACTGTCGCCTTCCTTACGTCTCTGGATCCCCCACAGATCGTCACGCACTTGATTCCCCTAGCTGACGTCCTTTACAGGCCTAGGAGTTGCTTTGACCGATGCCAAAGGCTTTTGTCAGCAATACTGGGTTTTAATCCAAAACTGTTGACTTATGGTGTAACTGTCCTCTATCAGTTTACCATAAATAAGATGACTTCCTTCGGATTGTCAAATCCAGGTCATACGGAAGTCTACTTAACAAATCAGGGCTGACATGCACCTTGCAACGCCCAATCTGTATCTACCTCAGTTATAGATGAAGAACCACTAGGGAACTTGTATAACTGGAGCCAACTAGGTCTTACAACACCGAGTGCAGCCGTGCGTTGCTACCTTTCCAACCTTGTTGAGTAACGTATCAGTTCTTGAATAGCCGTATATCAGAAGAGACGGACTTTAGAATAGACAAGAACGTGATCAGGTTACCAAGGTTACAGGTTAATCCGATTTCAACCATCTTTGGTTGAAATCG
>JAJJMA010063581.1:5183-15457 GCA_023529015.1 Papaver nudicaule
TCATCGAGGAAAGTAGACCACCTACAACAATACAGTGAACCTCAGAAGAGAAAGAGCCTGCTTGGACGGGTCTATATATCATCGAACGAGCAATGTGGGATGATAAGTATAGTTTACTTCATCACAAGGGAGAACGCATGAATTTTCTGGTCGAAGGGAAGCATTTAAAGCGCCTTATTTAAATATCTAATGTATTCAAGGCACTTCGATGTCGATGATAGCGAAATAAATAAAAACAAACAGCCTGATCTGTTATGTCTCGATGCATTCTCCAAACCCACCTGAATGGGAAAAGTCCTACTTGACTAGGCATATCTGCACAATCCCACCAGACTGGGCATATAAATAATTAATATAAGCCCCACCAGACGACATTACAAATACCTACCATACTAGGCACAAAGATAAGGTCGATGTAGTCGCAAGGGCCCTGCGAACTACACGGTAATTCCTCTACCCACAAGACACCCCGCGGTGGGTACTTTGCATCGAAGCTACATAAGCTAGAGGCATTTGGACCCACTACCATGCGATCTATGAAACATCCCTGAGGAGGCGTTGTGGGGATGATAAATGGGATGAACGTCTACCATTAGGGTGGACGGAACCCCTAAGCGGCTATCTCGTTTACATTCACGGGAATGACAAGCAAGTTCCGCTAGCTAAGGGAACCTCCTTCGAAATTAAATCTCGCCCTGAGGAGGTGCGAACGAGAATCGAAGAGTCGAATTCGAGGCCGCGACATGAGTACAGTACCATGTCTAAGCTCCAGCTCTGACCGGCACTCCCCCATAGTGTTACTTGAATTATCGATGTTGATTCGATACCTACCATAATCATCGTGCTCTACATAGGCAAACCGAGTATCTTTGATACCTACCATAAACATCCTAATGTACTTAGGAAAACCAGGTATCTACAACTTCGATATCCCAGCCGGCTTGAGGCGAGGCAAGTAGCGAAAGGCCTATGGAAAGGGTGATCCACATCCCCTACTAGATTGGTTTTTTGACTCCTACATCGAAGTAAGCCCTAGAATTGCACTCTAAATAACCCACCTAGGAGCCTAAACTATTCAAAAGGAAACTACATGCCTGATTGCGGCCCACTCAGATTGGGCATTACAGAAAAGCATGTGTTTAACCACATCATACGTCGAACATCAAAAGTTATCATGGTAACCAAAAAAGCAAAATTCCTTTCATTGCAGGTATTTAGTATATAAAAAATAGCAAGCCTAACGTTAGAAACGCATCTACAAAAAATCTTAAAGCACATATTCAAAGCAATGACTAAGTCTGGACCTTGCGATCTTCGACAGCAAAAGCATCACTCTTTGTCAAAGGCACAATAATCATACCCAGTGGATGCTCGATATAAGGAATAGCTTCGACCAAGGCATCACGCGAACCAGCGGTTGCGCCTATGATTTCTTTCCCCTTTGACACCAAGGCCATTCTCACATTCTTCCCTTCTAGAGATCCATCCATAGTACCCTCACCTTCATTCTTCTCGATGGGTATTTCGGCATGACCCTCGACACTACCCTCGATATAATTTGAATCACTAACGAAATCCTCATCAGTTTCCGAATCATTGTCCTCGGACTCAACTTTCTTTACTAGTTTAGGAACAAGCCGGCTCTCGGTGTACTTGAGAAAATCTTCATGCAGAAGCAACTTCTCGTCACCTTCAAGCTCCAGATCAGAGTCATCTGCACCCAAAGCCCCATAATTAACAGGTTCAAGTCGAATACTCCTGAAGGGTCTCGACCATGTTTTTGACACGCCTGATTCCTCAAAAGCGCATTTGTCATCTCTGAATTTTCAAGCAACTCCATCAAAGCATCACCCATTTGAAGCTGAGATTGAACAAGTGTAAGAGTGTTAATGGTTTTCCTCAAACTCTCTTCGACTCCGAGACGACGATTACGCTCGACAACCAAATCTTGAGCATTTTTCTTCGCTTCTTGGAATTTTTCCTTCAGCTTCGCTTCCTCAATCAGTTGAGCAGAGGTAGTATCCCTATCTAACTCAGCCTGCGACATCTTATGCTTCAAGTCGAGTTCGACACCTGCAACAGAGAAAAGATACGATTATGTCACCGTATAGGGAGAACATAAAACCTTACAATAGAAAAATTAAGTTAGTGTCCTACTTTCTTTTGCCACCATATACTCAGTAAGTTCCTCTTCATTGGAAAAACGGGGTTTTCAAATTTTCTTACTAATATCCACCTTAGGATCCCACCTAATCGATCTAACTCAATTCGATATTCATTCACCATCTCCGAAGACTGCTCTTTCGAAGACTGAGCCTTTGCAAGATTTAGGTTGGCCTCATTATAACCCCATTTCAGACCCTCGTTTAAATCTGTCAATTCATTGTTGGCCTTCTTAAGCGCGGTATTTTGAACCTTCAAGTTCATAACCTGTATATCCAACTTATCAATCAAAGCTCGACCTGAGGTACGAATAGCCTGATCTCTGCGAGCTTCATCTCGGTCCTTAGTCAAACGATCAATATCGAGCTGATACTAATGAATATCTTGTTTTAACCGACGATTCCTTTCTTTTTCCTGGTTGAGGTCCTTTTTCACGTTGGACCTTCTATTTCGATGATAGTCTCGATTATCCCGAGCATCAGTACGCTATTTCACCAGCTGCTTAATCTGATCTCGATATTTTTTTTCCAAATCATAGGCCACGTTGGTATGTTGAAGACTTTCTTGAAAATAGGTATCAAGGGCCAAGTTAGCTCGATCAAGATTTTCCTTCACTTCACCCAATTCCCTTTTTACATTGATGAAAAGAGTTCAACACCCACTAAGGGAATTAACGAAAAGAAAACAATTAAGAACATACCTTTAGATTTAACAATCAATCGAGAACCTGTGTCTCTCGGCAACTAGTTCCTCCTTCATCCTGAGATATTCTCGTTTGTAGTAGGTAACATCCTCGTGCCTTCTATGCGAATAATTCAATAAACATGTCTTGTGATAAAAATCTTACAAAGAGAAAACCAAGGAGTTAACAACAAATAACATTAACAATAAACAGTGTCGGAAGTACTCAGGTACCTACCATTTGAAAAAATGCCAAATATTGTTCCCGAGTCAGAAGTGGGTTCCGAGGATCGTATGTATCCTTCAAGCATTCCCCAATAAATATGCCAGCCATTTTCTAGCACAGAGTGGGATCGATAGGGAATTTTACAGGATCATCTGCATGGGCATCAAAATGAGCAGATAACTCTTTAGCACACTCACAGAGATCAGTTTTATTAGAGTATGCTCGGTCAACCCCACCAGGCGTTGGTATGTCAAGCTTGGTTGTCATAAATTTAGTGTTCAAAACTCGTACACTTGAACATGTCTACTAATAGTCAGACTTCACTAGGTTAGACCTTTAGGTAGACGATGACTGGTAAATCTGGAAGACTGATCAAGAACTGAAGACAAATGAAGAACAAATGACAATATCCTCCTTCAGCAAAAAGGTTAGTCCTTCTAGACACATTGATTCCAGTGGTCCTCTACTCTGAGCTAAACGATTACTCTAATCGAAAATTTTGACTGTTAGTATTCGACAGTGTAGATGGTGAAAAATGAGAGAGGGACAAGATTGTAAAAAAAACACTCTCGAAACCACGCCTTATTAAGGGCAATCGCCTATTCAGGCACATCTTTATAGCTCAGAGTGCAACCCATTCTATGAGCTGAATAAACTCTCTATGAGTTCTCTCTAACTCCGGTGGAGAGGATAATATCATAGTGCAATACTAATAACCTCACCAACATATTAAACCCATTGATCTGCTTCGTGTCGACACCCTTCTCGATACCAGAACCAGACCGCTCAATGGTACACAGTGAAGAGATAATAGAGATGTATCCTCATGGAATTCCTCTTAACACAACTCAACATGCGAGTCTTAACGCAAATCTCAGGAATACTGAAGCTCTAAGGCCGGCCCAGAGCTCTCTGAGAAGCATACAACAACCTAAACAGGCTTGAGCAGACCTAATCCCAAGTTCAGGATGGTCTAGCATACCATGGATAAACATGCCATGACTTCAAGTAGGTTGTAGCGTAAGCACGCACACCACGACTAAGGCACAGGTTGCCGCAAAGCTAAGCTTGGCCAGATGCCAAAGCCATAACGCCACATAGCATGGCACCACAAACCATGAACCACCATGGATACACAAGAAATTAGCCTTGGCCCCAAGGCCATGGCGCAAGGATTGCCTAGCCAAAAGGCCAAGGCACCATATTCATGGCGCCACACAAGAATTGGCCTAGCCAAAAGGCCATGGCGCCATAAACCATGGCGCCACGGATGTGTGTCCCTGGCCAAAAGGCCATGGCGCCATATTCATGGCGCCACAAAGTGATTGGTCTGTCCAAAACACGGCCATAACACGGCCATGGCACCATTGGCTGGCGCCACAAGAATTGGCCTAGCCAAAAGGCCATGGCGCCATAAACCATGGCGCCACAGATGTTTGTCGTTGGCCAAAATGGCGCTATATTCATGGCGCCACAAAGTTATTGGCCTGTCCAAAACACGGCCATAACACGGCCATGGCACCATTGGCCTGGCGCCACAAGAATTGGCCTAGCCAAAAGGCCATGGCGCCACAGATGTTTGTCCTTGGCCAAAAGGCCATGCCGCCATATTCATGGCGCCACAAAGTGATTGGCCTGTCCAAAACACGGCCATAACACTGCCATGGCGCCATTGGCCTGGCACCACAAGAATTGGCCTAGCCAAAAGGCCATGGCGCCATAAACCATGGCGCCACAAGGATTGGCATACCTACTCTTGGCCAAAATCATGGCCATAGTCACGCAATGCTGCCTGGTTCAATGCAACTACGCAACACTTATGCTACACGAGATATCAAAACATCACACGGGGGGATAACTTTAGGGGTATTGGTCTGGCGGTCTACGGCAGTTGAAAGAAACTGATGGAGATAGTGGACAATTACGAGAAGATGGCGCGAGTGGGCATGTTCCACACGACTCAGGCAGTTACGGAAACCAACGCATGTCCTCCACTCCTCCACTCTTCCACGACTTCCACCTTCTCTTCCACGACTTCCTCTATCTTCCAAGGCAGAACATTAAGAACGTTCAGAACAGCTAGAACACAAAAACATAAACAACCAGAACATCAGAGCCTCAGAGAAAACACACCTGAGAATCGAATCACGTTTCTAGCCTTGGAGATTTCCAGTCGACCTCACGACGGAGATCTTGAACTCTTACACCCAAATCACATCCTCAACCTGATCTCAAGTTTCTTCGTTGTTTCCCTCCCTAGACCAACCTCTATCCTCTCTGTGACCGAAGCAAGACGGGAACGACCATCCTTGGTTTAGGCTTATCTTGTTCGACTTTGATCTCCGAGCACTACGAAAGTACCCAGAGACGGTACATTGTTTTTGCAGGTAAAAACAAACAGTGTCTATGAACTCTTTTTTCTTGAGTTCCATGACTAGAAAGCGTTTCTAAACGGAGTATTCTTCTTATACTCCATTACTTCTTTCCTCGAACCACTTAAATACAAGCTTTAGGAGCTTTGTATTATGAATAGTGTTTCATGGCGAATGGCTTTATGAAGTTTACCTTCATTTCCTGAATGCCTGCATTAATATTGATAAGAGTTTTCTAACTCGATAATATCGTGCATTCAGAGTGCTGGTGATTTTACACTTAACAACAATATCAGTTTCTAGTTTTGTATTGACTAGAAATCAATCACCATGCAAAGGAACTGATTACCATTGCTAGGTATCAATTTCCAATGCTAGGATTCGATTCCATATCAATCCACTATAGCTTGGATCAATTACCATTGGCTAGGTGTTGATTTCCATGGCAAAGATTCGATTCCCTTAATTGGTAATCAATCTACTCAAAGCCTGGATCGATTACCATATGCTGAATTCGATATCCCTTAAGTTAGGAATGGATTTCTTCTTTTAGAGATCGATCTCCTAATAGTAGTAGATCGAACACCAATGCCAGAAATCTATCTACACCATATTTGGTATGCATTGCACTAGTTTTTAATCTGCCACTCTTAGATTGTGTATCGATTTCACTGATGTGTAATCAATTCACTTTAAGGAGTATATCGATCTCCCTAACTAGGAATTAATACAGTTTACAGAAGGAATCGATCCCTCTATATGAAATCGTTTTCCTTGTCCACATTTCATTTCTTGCACTTGCAATGTGAAGACTATTCATTAATCATACTATGTGCTTCAATGATCTAATGCTGAAAGTATAATTTGGTTCAACATGGTCGTGAACTTGTGGATTCATGCAAGAGTTCATTATATGAAACAATAAGGCAAACCTTCGACTTGCGGCAATGTTCTATTGCTTAGCTTAATTCGAAGAGGTCCAATCTTTCCATCCAGATCATTCCTTTTGGAATCTAGATTCAAGTTAATGACAACATTCAAAGCTTATGTTGTTACCATGTTAATTTTGGAAGAACTAATTTGATACTAGGCAAAACCGGTTTTGTCCCAGAAACCGAGTGCCAAGTAGAACCGGATTATATGAACGGTTCTTGTTGGAGAATTGCTTGGTTGAAACCACTGATGTTGCAATATCAAGTCAGTTGTCAAGTTTAGTTGACCAAAACACAATCCTTGATAAGTCTACTCTACAACTCGGACTAGGATAGATTTAGGTATTCGAGACGAAGACCATTGAAGATGAAGACCGGAGCTTACATACTTGATAAAACATATCGTCCTCACTAAAGGTTAGAAAGGTTTTCCTTTCAAGTTTCTTATTTACCACTCTATCATGAAAATAGTCTATGATGTTGTTTATGTGATCCGAAGGATTATAAAGATTGGTTCTCTTAAGCATTTAAGTCATTACATTACCAATGCTCAAGTAGAATGTGGAATATTGAGTTAGCTCGTAGATTATCTGAACAACATACACGTTCATATGTTGGACGGTGTTTCTAATTGATTGAGAATTTTGTATGTACGCGTACATGAGACCTCAGAAGATTCCTGAACTCAACATATTTTTCTATGTACGCGTACATATAAACCATGGAAAGAACCTATCAACAACATACACGTTCATGTACGCGTTCATGTGTTGACGTTCTTGCCTATTGTGAATAGTTTCTTGTAAGCTTAATATGGCCCATGGAACTCATGTCCACAATTTTCTTTGAGTTCGAATACTTATGGACTCCTTAGCATGGCCAAACTTGTTTGAGCCATTGCCATCCTTCTTTGATCAAGCGAGTCTTCTCACAACCTTTAGATTTCGACCAACGGGTTAGAAGAAGATTGAGTTGGACCTCAATGCAAGCCTATGGACTTTTATAAGTTTGGGAACTTGCTTGAGCCTCACTCAAGGTTGCTTAACTTTAAAGCAAAGCCTCCCTTGATGATCAGTATAAATAGATGACCTTCTGCAAGATACAACTTTAATCCTCTACACATTTGTGTGTCCTTGCATAAAGGTTGGTCGTCATCTCGAAGTCCTTTTCTTGGACTACGACTATTGAAAGACTTCACTTGAGGATCGTGAAGCACAGGTCGGAAGTAAAATTCTTGATCCTGTATCTTGGGTTGATTGAATTATTCAATCTTATCACGACCAAGATTTGATGGAAACTTCGTACGACGGATCTCGTATAGTAAGCCCCAGAAGTTCCATAACGCAAATTCACGAACTAAGTTTAATACTAAGTTCGTCAAGCGTTAGGAGGTAAAACTGTTTAGGCTAGATCAATAAGCCTTATTCAGTAAAACCGATTTCCATTAACCTTGAATTTAAGTCTAAAGGAAATCACAATCGTATTCTTGTTTTTAACAGAGTACTTTTAGGCGTCCTGTTAGAGGCAGGGTAGCGCTAGTCTTTACGAAGGAAAGTGGAGCAACTCCTAGGCCTGTAAAGGACGTCAGCTAGGGGAATAAAGTACGTAGGTTTCTACGGGGGCCAAGAGAAGTAGAATCACATTAGTAGCTGAATTGCTTGAAGGGTTAATTCAGTCTCGATACATTCCAATCCGAAGTCTGAGAGTAGGCTAGAGCCTGTATTCGCTTAATACTTAGGGTGTTCACATCTGGACGAGGTCCCGGGGTTTTTCTGCTGGTTTGCAGTTTCCTCGTTAACAAAATTCTGGTGTCTTGCATTGCTTTTCCCTTCCGCATTATATTATCTATGATTTATATAATTGAAGTAATTGTAAGTTTGTTGATTCATACCCTTGAGTGAATCCATCTCTATTGAGATTTACAAGAACGTGTTCTTGTTAGGGTTCGGTTCTGAACTATACTCAGGTTGTTGTTTGAATATTGATTTGTGAGATCGTTTAAACAACCTAAATCAACTAAGTTCACGAAAACTAAAAGTTGGTGGTATATATCTCGGTATCCCCTCTTTTTCACGAAAACTAAGAGTAATTCAATGCTGCATTAAATGAAACTTTGTTTTCATTTATGTTTTCAGCATTTGAAGTCAAAGGAAGTTAAGTCCGCATTAAATGCCTTTAATGCAGAATTGAATGCACATTTAATTCTCATTAAGGTTTCGGACTTTGCCTTTGCCAAACAGCGCCTTAATCGAAACACTATAAAAGGAGATGCATTTCCTCCTTCAAGAACATTTCATTTTGTTAGAACACCAACTTAAGTTCTTCGAGATTTATCTTGTTGTTAACAAAGTTGAGATTGGAAAGGCTTCCAACTGGACCAAAAAGCTTAGGAGTCTTCTGATATCATTGACACTCAAGTTTGTCATAGATTTTCTGGAGCTAGACTTTCTATCGACCTGGATTTGTAAGCGAAACGCTGATTTCGTGTGCCAAACAGATAGACTCTAGAAGTGGAATCAATTTGTTTATTTGGATTTATTTATATTGCTTAGTTTCTTAATTTGTATCAAGATCACCTTTGTATCCATTTAAGGACTTGATAGTCTCTGGGACAAGAACAAGTAGTGTATTGATTAATATCATACACATAAGAGACTTGTTCAAATCAAGAAGTTTATTGATATAAACATAATATGCTTGATTCGGTATCATAGAACCAACACAATAAATTGTGATAAATTGGGTTGAATACCATTATTGAATCTACAACTTTTGTTTCTTACCGTATTGATTCTTTTTCTTACTGTGAAGTAACTCTTGAATCAGAGGTTCAAGGATTACATGTGCGGGATCATTTTTGTGATTGGAGACGCAGGAATACTGAGGGGAAGCATTTGATTGTCGTTAATTGGATCAAGTGTTTTAGCCATCGTGACCGAAGTCTGATAATATGCGTGTGGTGTATTAATTCTTAAGCGTATTCATTTTGGTTTGGACGAGGTCCCGAGGTTTTTCTGCTGGATTGCAGTTTTCCTCGTTAACAAAATCTTGTATGTTGTTTTACATTTCTGCAAGTTTATTGTTGTTATATTCATTTATCCTAAGTAATTTACATACTCCTTCACAAGGTGCTAGTAAAAAGATTTGGTGGTGTACTCGGTACCCTCGCCTTTTCAAGTTTTATCCCGAAGAAGTTTCTTGAAGTTCTTAGCGGAATACTGTTCTTTGTTTTCTTCCGCACATGCAGGAGCTCCATGAAAATCAGAGCCACCAGGGTAAGCAAAAATGATAGGGGACGGTTTTCGAGAAAGATCTTCGGAACCAGACAACACAATGGCCTGATTCTGAGGATGCACCACGAGGGAAGGATTTGGAATAGACTCTTTCAAATGAACGTTGGTGATCACTTCGGCAGAGGCAATGGCAGAAACAGTGGCAGAGGCAATTGAAATCTCATGGCATCGAGCAGAGACAGAGGCAGCTGTCTTCTCAAAAGTTACCCCCGATCTTGTCATCATTCGCATCAATCTTCGGATCATCTTTTTTGCAAACCCCATCAGCACCCTTCACAGACTTCGATGTATCCTTCTTCGGATCCACTTTCACGTTTCTCGATACAACCTTTTTAGCCTTCCCTCCCTTCTCAAACCTCAATGCACCTTTCTTCTTCGAACTAGGGAATGAATACCCCAATGAGCTACCAACCTCGTCCGTTCCTTTCGCTTTATCCACTTCGCTCTACATAATAGCGTTCACTCTATCAGGAAACAAACTGAGGTAAGTATTAATACTTCAAAAAGCATATTCCAGGCAGATGGTGTTTGTTACCTAATCGATGGTCCCTTCTTCTGTACGAGCTCGCTTTAAATCTTTCGGGATTTCCTCGGCAGCATCCTTCTA
>JAJJMA010063592.1:0-15177 GCA_023529015.1 Papaver nudicaule
ATCGCTTGGATAGTCATACGGATTGTGTGCTTTCTCAAGCTCGTGTTTTCGTTTTTTTTTCTAATCAACCTTCGATGCGATGAAGAATCCGACTTAGGGGATCAATTTAGTGATAATCTAGCAAACATTAATTGGTTTGGTGTGAACGATACCTAAAGATTTGGTGCTCCAGTAGAAGAATTTGACTTATAACAAGACGTTTTTATGCAAAAATATGAATATGAACATTCGGTTTAGTGTTTCGATCGAAGAATCCAACTTGTCCCAAGTAGTTTTTAACAAAAATATGATCAATACCTATACATTTGGTGCTTAGACAAAGAATTCGACTCATCATAAGACCTTATGAAGCAATACATCACTAGGTTTGGTATTTCAACTAAGAATCCCACTTATCACAAGTAGTTTTCACATAAGATATGACCAATACGTATACATTTGGTGCTTCGACGAAGAATCCGCCTAGCCAAAAGATGTTACTAAGCAAGATATCTATGGTTTCGGTGCCTCGATGAAGAATTCGACTCTTCGGAAGACGTTTCTAACCAGAATATGACCAATACCTATGGTTTCGGTCCCTCGACGAAGAATTCGACTCTTCGGAAGACGTTTCTAACCAGAATATGACCAATACCTATGGTTTCGGTGCCTCGATGAAGAATTCGACTCTTCGGAAGACGTTTCTAACCAGAATATGACCAATACCTATGGTTTCGGTGCCTCGATGAAGAATTCGACTCTTCGGAAGACGTTTCTAACCAGAATATGACCAATACCTATGGTTTCGGTGACTTCAAACCTTAAATTTATCATAACCAATCATGGAAACTGATAAATATGGAGCTCATGCGTCGATTCGAGATTGGAATGTGGTAGAATCCATCATGGAAACTGTTAAATACGGAGCTCTGGTGTCGATTTGAGCTTCGAATGTGGTCGAGCGGCATACAATCGTCATTACACCCAATTTGCGTTTCGCAACACAAAACATCAAAATGACATAGGCTGTTGCAAACTGTATCATTCTCTTCCGATTTGCAACAGGTGTTGTTGCAAACTGTATCATTCTCTTCCGATCTGCAACAGGTGTTGCAAACTGTATCATTCTCTTCCGATCTGCAACAGGTGTTGCAAACTGTATCATTCTCTTCCGATTTGCAACAGGTGTTGTTGCAAACTGTATCACTCTCTTCCGATCTGCAACAGGTGTTGCAAACTGTATCATTCTCTTCCGATCTGCAACAGTTGTTGCAAACTGTATCATTCTCTTCCGATTTGAAACAGGTGTTGTTGCAAACTGTATCATTCTCTTCCGATCTGCAACAGGCTGTTGCAAAATCATGACCATGACCAGTCAACAAAGACCATGACCATGACCATGACCAGTCAACCAAGACCATGACCATGACCATGATCGAACTATTTGACCTCATTTTATTTTTCTTCTCTTTCTCTTGCATTTGATTTCAGAAGTAGAAGTTACAGAAGGAAGAGAGACGAGAAGAGACGAGTGCATTTCTTCTCTTTCGTTTTAGGGTTACAGAAGGAGAAGAGAAGGGACGAGAAGATATTTGGGTTTTGGTTTCATTTTAACATTGTAAGTGTAATTGATTTTTTTTTTAGGGTCAAGGGTTTTAATTTTATCTGCGATTACGGTTTGGTTTTCATTTTAACATTGTTATTAATGGTTTGTTGTTTATGTAGGTGCTACTGTTGATTTCCAGCTGCTTTAATTTATCATCTGCTGCTGTATTTCGCTTAAGTGAGTATCCCTGATTCTGAAATTGAAATTAGGGTTTAATTTGTGTGATTGTTTGATTATATTGAATAGAAGGGGGTTAGATTCTATGTTGGATTTTGAATCCTTTGCTGGTTAGATTCTATGTTGAATACAAGGGGGTTAGATTCTATGTTGGATTTTATAGGTGATCATGGCAGAACCGGTGGAGGTGGACGAGGATGGAAGACCAGTTTCCGGCAACTGCTGTACTCTTGGTCAGTTGAAGGGTTATTTTGTGCGTAATATAATACCTATTTCGTACCCTGATTGGTCTATTGTGCCTGAAAGTTACAAGGAAATTGTTTGGAATGAGCTTAAGGTACATAACTTACCTGCTTAAGGAAATTATTTCAGTTGAGTACGTAGTAAGTTGTATTTTCGTCCCGTCTTTCCAGGCAGCTTATGATATACTTGAGGCATCCAAGGATATTATTATCCACCAGATGTCTGGTCCATGGAGGAGAAAGAAATCTGAGCTACGTACGAAGTACTTTCCTAATCGTACTCATGAACAAAGAATTGCATTCACTCCACCAAAGGTTTTAAGGGAGGATTGGGTAAAATTTTGTGAGAATGAAAACAACAAAGCTGTTCAGGATAAAAGAGTTGTCATGAAGAAGAGAAGAGCAGCATATGAGTACTCTCACACCGCTGGTCGCAAACCTTTTGCTATGGTGAAAGCTGAATTGGTGAGTATATTTAAATTTGACTGAATTTAGGTGAAACCTTTTGCTATGACCCCTATTAATGTTAATTTTGCAAATTTAGGTGAAGAAGAATCCTGATAAAGAGATCACACTCAAAGATGTGTGGGTGGAAGCACATTTAACAAAGGATGGGAAAATTTTACCTAGCGCGGAGCCATATCTTGTGAGTGAGCTTACTTTATTTTAATTCAAAATCTTATACAACTAAAGAAAATGGAACTTATTTTAATTCAAAATCATATACAGGATATGTTTGAGGAAAGACAAGAAGAGATCCAAGAATTACCGCAGAACACCAATGTTCAACTTACTACGACAAGTTCAGCTGAAACCAGCAAAGCGGATCGTTATGCAGCAATGGTAGCCCGTCTTACTAGATATGGAGAGGATTGTACATTGATCAACATGGATAATCAACCAATTGCCCATGGCAGAATCATTCTTGGTGAGCCTGGAAAAATGTGCCATGGGGTAGCCGTACCTAGTCATCTTGTTAAGGTGCAGCTCGACAAGATTCTCATCCCTGAAGAAAAACTTGTGAAAGCAAACCCTTCGAGCTTAGCCAACTTTGGAGCTGTTGGAGTTGGTGGATATGTGCTTCATCCAGTTTGGGCCTTCGACCTCCAGTTGTGTTGATGGAATGAGCATGCTGTTTTTTGGAGCTGAAAATATTCTGTGCAGTTCATACTTTTTGGTTAAGACAATATGAAGTGTTTTTTTTTGTTTGTTAAGACAATATGAAGTGTTTGTACATCTGTTAGAAGGTAATTGGATACTTTTAGAATGTAATTTAGTTTCAGAAATTCCAGAATCAAGAATTCCAGAAATTACTTTCAGAAATTTGGTCCATTTGGGTTAACCATATTGTCTTTTCCATTTGCAATATGTAATTACATCTGTTATCATAAAACGGTTACCGGCGGTTGGAATACAGTTTCTGGCGGTTGGAATACCAACAGTTTCGACTTATCATAAAAAATTGGGTTAATATAAAAACCATGCGAGTTTCAGGCTTTTTCCATTAAACAAGCAAACACCATGAATCCCAATCAAAAACCAACTAATAGTGCTGAATCAAGGTTGTTGCAGGATGCATTTGCAACAGTGAGGAGGATGGTTGCAAATGTTCCAACAATGCAACCTGAATTTCAAGAAGTGGATGAAGAGAATCCGACTGAAAAGAATGAAGAGAATGTTGAATTGGAAGACGGGGATTCCTGGAAAATACAAGTTAGGAAAGAAGGGGGCCCATACATGCCTGCAACAGAGGGAATTGCATTTTATGGGGATGAATGGGTGGTTATGGGTGGAAAGCAAGTTGGGTTTTATGGGTATAAGCTTCCCACTGAATTGAGGTATGAAGTGCAGAAAGTTCTTTCTAAATCCCTGGCATTTAGGAAGAATCAGAGGCTTCCTGTAATCCAAGCCATCGTAAGCACTATACCACCACCAATTGTGCCGGGAAATCAACCACCACCTATTGTAGAAGAAGTAGTGGAGCAAGTTAAGGTCAATAATGCAATTAGGAAAGCATACTGGGATGAACGGATTGAGCACCACAAAGCTTTGTTTTCTGATTTTGGTGATGAACCGGTCGCAGATGGCTCGGGCCATTGGAACCCCGACATGATCGCCTTCAATGCAGGCCTAAAGGATATGAAAGCCAAATACGGGCCTTTCACATATGATGAAGAGGAGGCTGCTGAGTTTATGGAGAGCACTGGTGAGAATGCTGATACTGGTGGTGCAATTGAGGGTGGTGGTGGTGCTGCTGCTAATGTTCCTGGTGCAAATGAGGGTGATGTTGCTGCTGACATTGAGATGATTGACCCTATTTCAGATTGAATATCTCAATTTCTTGTTTAAGTTTTTGTTCTTGTTCAGTACAATGTTTGTCAGATGACTTGGTTTATTTTGGGATGTTTGTAAAAGTGTTTGTTTGTGTTTGTGTGCAATTGCTGAATTGTTAGCTTTGTTTTTGTTTATGTAATTTGTTCCTGAAATTTGGTGTTTTTCAAGAAATAGTGAATTGCAGAATCAAGCCATTGCAAAAGAAAATTTTCATTCATTCATAAACACAAAAGAGAAACACAAAGACATTAAAGAGAAACAGAAGAAATTACTTAACACAAAGACATCTACAAAGACATCTTCTTCTCCCATGGTGCCATTTCTTCTCTCTCCCTCATCCATTTGCTCATTGGCTTCTCATTGGCAGGAGTAATATACTCAACTGTCTTCTTATCAGGCCATTCTTTAACCCTCATTGGATGGCCAACTACAACCATCTTCAGTTTGATCACTCTTCCATTCACAACAACTCTGAATGGATTCTGTCTCTCCATTTGTCTTCTCAATTACAAAGCCATCATTTATACTAAACTGCTTTCCCATTTCTCTAAGTAATTCATTATGACCAGCTTTTAATTCAATCTCCATGCGCATAGTGAATTGTAGTTGACAAAGTCTAAAAGGAGAAATTTTTTTGGGGTTGCAGTACTCATCTGACAAACTGGATGTTTCCGCCCAATTCTTTCTTCCCTTTGAAAATAAAAGACCTGCCAATTTCTAGGCGTGTCAAAAGAGTTTATAGGAACTGGATGTTTCCGCCCACCTTTCCTCTGTTTTCTGTTTGGTTTTTGACAAAGTCCAGCACTTATCCTATACCACTACACCACAATTTTAGCTGACAAAGTCCAACAATTATCCAATACTTATCAGAAAATCTTGAATTTAGATTTTCCCCTCAGAAAAATCTTGAGATTAGATTTAGCAATTGAAGTTGAAGAGAAGTGAATTACTGAAAAGACAATTGAGTGCGCAAGTTTTCAAGGCAATTGAGTGCCTTGAAACGGTTGAGGGGAGTAAATGTGGGGAGTAATTGCGTGTAAAATTCTATTCAACGTGTAATTGTGGTAAAAATCGATACAAACAATGTAATAAATGTTGGTTTAGAGTAGCATAGGACTAGCTAATGATGGTGCATGCTCTCTATGATGTGAAGTGAAGGGCTATGATATTAGGGTAGATATAACCACCGCAAGTAAAAATTAAAATCGATACAAACAATGTGGTAAAAATTGAATTACTTTTGATAACCACCGCGTAAAAATTGTAGAGTTTTCTAGAGAGTAAAAATTACGGTTGAGTGAAAGATTAGACTTGAGATGTGGCTAATTATGGTGCATGCTGGAACGCGTGGGTGTGCAGAGTTTTCCAGAGAGACATGACTTTTCAGACATGATCGGCTATAAAATCTCTAGTCAAGAGGAATTGAGAATTACTTGAGATTTTGGAGAGAAAAATTAGGAGAAAATTTAGGAAATGGCAAACCCTGGAGGAGAAGATGATACTTTATACTACAGATTGGTGAGAGAATTAGCATTTAGTCTCACTGTGATAGAGATGCAAAGACTAGTAAAAGATGTAGAGAAAAATCTGTTAGAAATTGAGAGAAAGCTTGAAAGAAAGAGAGACAGAGAGGAATTTCTTAATCGAATGAAAGAAAATGCTGCAGAGTTTCAGTTGTGGATTCGGAAAAGAGAGGCAAGGAAGGACAGGAGAAGGGGCGGTGGAGGTGGTGATCATTATAGGCGGAGAAGTGAGACAGAGGAGGATAGTGAAGAAGAAGACGGCGGTTGGAATCCAGTGCATCATGATTATCCAAGCAGTTCTGAAGAAGAGATGATCCGTAACCGTCGAAGAGAGAATCTGTTCAGGATGTACTGGAAGGAGAAGACTAAGTTCCCTCGAGTCTTTCGACGTACCATGATTGAGCCCCTCCCTGAAGATGAAGAATCATCTGAATCATCTGAATCATCTGAAAAGTTAGAAGACGAGGATGCTGATGAAGAAATGGATGAGGGTGCTGATGAATAAATGGATGAGGACAGATATGGGAGTGCAACTGCGAGCAGTGGAGATGATCCTGAGAACTACTTCAACCCTCCAGGAGAAGATGATCTGGATGATCATGATGATTCGGATGATTTTGGTGCCGAGGATGACTAAATTCCCTCGGATGATCTAAGTCTGAAATCATCAAATTTTGCAGGGTAAATCTTTTGTTAGCTTCGAGAGAGGTTTCAATTTATTGAAGCTTGAAGAAAAATCCTCTCGAAGACGGCCGGAGTAGTCTTTCTCTCTTTCTCTTGTTTAAAGTTGTGTTTTTTCTGTTTTTTTTTTTGGGTTGAATGTTGAAATTTGGGTTGGAAATGGATGTTGGTAATTGGCTATGATGCGAAGTAGCCTGCAAAAAATTACCTGGGAAAGTTGTGAATTTTTTGGGGTTGTTTTGGGGTTCAGGGGAGACATTTTGGGGTTGTAAATGTTATGGAATGTTTAATGTTTTATGGAATGAAGAATGGAAATCTTTTGACCTGTAATGGAATGTTGCAACTTATGAATTTGAATGTTTAATTTGATTGATTGATTTTCAGAGGGAAATGGTGTGATTCAAAAATTTACTCATGCTTACATCATGATGACAGATAAGTCTTTGATGTTGACTCTTTAAATATGATTTTCAGCCTTTGGAGCAAAATCCGGCCAAAATTATAGGACCGGCCAAAATCCGGTCAAAAATTTAAGTTAAAGTTGCAGACAAAACAGTGATACAAAAATTTGAGACAAAACATTCATTCATTTCAAACAAATTTGTTCACTGACAGAAGGGAGAAACAAAACAGAACTAACAGCACCTGACTAATTTACTAACAGCACCAAGAAAGACAGCCCATAAACTTGTTCATTGACAAAACAGTAAATTTCAGTTTCATTCAGTCAGGTAAAAACATTACATTCACAGTCTTCTTCTTGGCGCCACTCTTGGAGGCCTCCTGTTTCCATGAACATCAACAAGAATCACAGGCTCGTCAGTCTCTTTGGTGGAACTCCTTAGCTTATTCAATTTAACCAAGACCAAATGCGACTCGTCACAAATTCTGGTTGCAGTAGTCTCTTGCAGGCCTCCTGTTTCCATGAACATCAAGCAAACAACGCAAATGAGGTTCTACCTCGAACACTCACACAATTACCGGATATTCCAAACTGCTTCTTTATACTGTTTCTGGGTCAGGATCTACCTGTTCGGAAATTATGCAGCACCAGTATTTTCTCTGACTAGCTCCTCTTCATTATCAGCAATGTTAACTGGTTGCTTGGTTTGCTTCTCCCCATGCCAAATCCAAGTCGTATACGTCTTGTCGACACCTTTCGTTTCCAAATGCTTCTTCACTCCTTGAAAATCAAAATGTTTCCTATTTCGACAGACCCTACATGGGCAAGGACAATGATTTTCCTCAACACCATTATCAGCTGCATATTCAATGAAAAATTTCACACCAGCTCTGTACACTGCACCAAATATATCGTCTTCAAACATCCAAGATTTATATATTGACATTCTGAAGATACCTGTGAAAGCAAACCCAACCAGAAAAACATCCATGAATACCCTAATTGATCATACCCTAACTACACAAATTCACAAATAATCCACAAATAATCAAATCAATGAAACAACAAAGCAAAACCCAACCTGTGAAATCGAAGTCACCCTCTCAATCGACAAAAATTGGACCAATTTTTCCAGGGTTTCTATAATTTGGGTTCAGTTGAAAGAAATCGAACCCAAAGGGTTTTAAAGAGAAGGTCGAAAGAAATCAGCCTCTCAACTATCGATCCTTCATGTCTTGATTCTGCCGTTGAGGGTTTTAGAAGAAGATTGAAAGAAAAAAAATTTGAATTTTTTTCGGTTCTGCCGTTGAGGCTCGAGGCTCGACTGAGTTTAATGTGTCTGAAAATGGCAATGAGAAATGGTTAAGGCAGGAATAGGTTCCAAACCTAAAATGGTTCTGGTTCGACAAGATTGGGGTAGCTGACTAGGCAGTTTTAATTCATTCTGGTTCTAAACTTTAAAGTGGTTCCCGTATTCTGGTTCTCCCATCAGATGGTTCTGGGGTTTAAGTTATCCTAGGGTTCTAGCTCTTTTAAATGGTTCCAAACAATTACCTAAAATCATTAAATTCATTTTTGCTTTTCCAAAATTTCTAAAATAATATAGATGTGTTGCAATTGCTGAATTAGTGCTGCCCATGTGTTGCAAAGATTGGGTTGATTTTGGTGGCATCAAAATTTGGGGTGAAGATAGTAGTTTTCAAAAATTTGCAGCACAATTTGGATGTGTTGCAACACATATCAAAGTGATGAGGAGTTATTATGATTTCTACACTTAAACTTTGCAACACTTCCCATTTAAAACAACATTTTATGTATGCTGCTAAATTTGCAGCATGCTATTTGTGCTGCTAAAATTATAAATGTTGCTAATCAGAGTGTTGGTAATCCCCCCATTTCTCATAGTGTAGCGTGTTGTGCCTGTGCTTTGCTTTGTCGCGTGCCGTACTGTGTTGTGCCCAAAGTTTAGCGTGCTGTGATGTGCCCAAAGTTTAGCGTGCTGTGATGTGCCTTTAATGTGCTGGCATGGCACAATTTACACCTCTATTTGTTTGGTAAGAAAATAAAGAAGCGATCCATGTCAAAAGTGAATATCTGTTCTCCAAATAGACATATACCGGTCTCAGTTAAATGGAAGTTGCAGGCAGACATCTTATAGATGTTGTAATCACACGCTCATATACTAGCTTGACAATCGTGCGACTTGCTTTCAAACTCAAAGGAACAAACAAGACCATGTCAGGCTCAATGTTGCTTTTTTCTGAAACAAATTCTGGGCCCAATGTTCCTTCTTCTATGGATTCCTTGTAAAAATGAGTTTGAAAAAATGTCATGCCTTCATATTAAAAATGTTACTTCTAAAAGATGGTAGATCCAGAGAATGGTAGTGATGAACCAGAATAACTGTGAACATCAAGAACAAACATACGGCAATCACAAAACTAAGCCTTCACATTTTCAGAACTGCACGCGCGCAATATCTAAGCAATAAAAAATTGATAACAAAATAGTTTAACCAGAATTTTCAAATTGTAAGATGGGATAAACATAAATTTCATACCCAATTCTATACTAGAAAGTTCTAATCCTAAAACAAGATATTAGAAATATCAAAGCGCAGACTCTATAATTTAACATGATCGCTCTAAATGTTCTCTTCCCACGTATGTACCAGAATTGAGTGAAACTAAGCTTGGTAGATAGTTAACTTCAGATGTAAAATAGGCAAACCTATACAAATCTCTTTCGATAGCAGTTTCATGCTTCGGATCATATAATACGACGTTACACGAATCCACAAATACGATCTTCCCATTCTTAAAGGACGAAACAATCTTCAAACCGGAGAATTTATCCATGGCTGCCTTAGTTATTGTCTCATTGCTGATTACACAATGGTTAGTCCAAGATTCCCGAACTCCATAAACTTGCATCACCCATACTTCAACACGACCAAGACTTACAGGACCACCATTATCTGCCAGTACACAAAGGCACCCCCCTTCCAACACTCCCACAGAAAGAAACTCCAAATGAGGCACCACTGGTAGCTGAATTTCCTTGAACGTGGCGTATCACTGCCGCTATCCAAATAGACTATGCAAACTCCACATTCCCCTTCAGCTAACCAATGCAGATCCCCATTAACAAGTACCCCAGATTTCTGGTCTTCATAAAACCTATAAGGTGTTTCAATAGTCTTCCATGAATTCGATCTTAACGAACATACTTCCACTAAAGTACTCGACCCACTTTTACCAGGAGATACCCCAATTACGCACTTGTAATCGTCATTCTTACCTTCATATCCAAGACCATATATGCATACACGTCTGTGTAGATACGTATTAGGTGAGCTAGGTATCTTCTTGTATTCCCCGGTGGTTGGGTTCCAAACACACAAGAAGTCCGCCTCATCTTCACGGTCGTCAACACTATCACTATCAGTATCACTTTCAGGCTGAGTAGGAGTATAATCATCACTATCATAATAATCAGAACTGTACCGATGATCGTTGTAAAGCCAAAGAAATACCAGACCATTACAAGAACCAAATAATCTAACGAACTGAATATCGAACTTGAACGGGAACAGCATCTTAACAGCACAATCTTCAACCTCCTCAGATGATAATGATGATTCTAACGAATCATAACCTATAGAGTGCATCAAATGACCATAGTTATCCTCACCAAGTTCAAGCAACAGGATGCTTCCAGTAGAGTTGTTTTTGTTTTGTTGGACGTGAAATTTAGCAAAACTAGGGTTTGAAATCAAGGAAAGCCAAGATTTGCAAACAGACTTACAGTTTAAGATGGATTCTACTGGTAATCTTATAAGTATTTCAAGGTAAAGCTGAGATGGGACATCATTTTAGGCAACAACTAAATGAAAGTACATGAGAAATTCCACTAAATAGCGCAAAGGAAGTACAAGAATAAGATTTGCTCATCGCAGTGAAGCTTAGTAGCTCATGGAAGAAAAGATCCCAAGAGAATCTAGAGTTATCACTCAGTGCCATGTACTAGCAAAAATAAATGTCCCGTCCGAAAAACCTCTCCGAGGTACAAAACAGAAGTTAACACCTGAAGCTTTCCCTTCTGGTGTTGATCCAGATGCGGCAGGTTTAAAAGTTACTTCATATGGAAAATCGAAGATATCAAAACTAATGTGTTTTCAGAACTGCACCCGCGAAAAAATCAAAGTTGTAATTCATACCCAATTTTAAACTAAAAGGTTTCAATCCTAAAAATATTAGAAATATCAAATCGCAAACTCTATAGAATTCTTAATGAAAGGCTAAAATTGTATGCAGCCCATAAACCTAATTGTATTTGGAGAAGGTATTCAAGAGCTAGTGAGATGGCTCTTTATATGAAGGCTATATATAAGAGAGCAAGCTATCAAAGTTGCACACCGAAACCAAAGATAGCCAAGTCTTCTTGTTTTCCCGTCCAGATACAATTAAAAACAAATAGCTACAGTGGTTTTGTTTTGCCTTCTTAGTTCTTATCAAAGGAAAGCAACAGAAGTTTTTCTTTCTTCTTTCACATCATCCTTCGAGTTCTTACAGTCGGTACAAGAAGATATGGATCCAAAACTTACAGTAGTAAAACAATCATTCGAACGATTCAAAGCTGCGTTAGTCAGAAGTGATCTTGATACTTGTACCAATCTTCTTTCTCAGATCAAGGTAATAAGAAATACTTTTAACTCAATCTTTCGAACCCCTAACCCTAGAATCTTTCTTTCTTTTTTTCTAAGACTTAACTTTTTCTTTGTAGGTAATGTTGACAGAATTTACAAGTCTTCCACCTTTGCTGGAAGATACACCTGATGCAGTTCATGAATTGACAATAGCTAGTAAGTACTCCCTCTGTCTCAATTTAACTGACGGCTTTGACTAAGTCAAAAAAAATAATGAGATCAAATGAATTTCCTATTATACCCTTATTAAATATAGAGAGAATTAGTGAATTTCTATTTTTAAGTGGGAAATAATAAAGAGAAAACATATGATTTTATTTTTGAAAACTATAAAAGGTAAAAGAAACTAAATATTATCAAAAATATATATATGCATTAATTTATTTCTAATTTATCTAGATATTTTTTAAGGGTATATTTGAAAATTTGTTGGAAAAATACAGATATAATTAGAAGCTGGATACATTTTTGAGACAAATGAAAATAGTAATAAGGTCAGTTAAAATGTAACAGAAGGAGTAGTAAGCTTTGAGTTTCTTAGAGTTAACGCACCCCGATTCACCGATTTGTTAGAGTTTTTAATGATTTGAGTGTATGAATTTTTCCGCAGGGGATATTTTTGAGCATGCTGTTGTTCTAAGTGTGAAGGCAGAAGACCAAGATGCCTTTGAGAGAGATTTCTTACAGTTGAAACCCTATTATACTGATACAGCGTAAGTATATAAATCTTTCTATTATTGATTTGAACACACACTGATAGAACGCTAGGTCTTTGATTTTTGGCTCTCTGTAGCCGTATGAGGTGATAGGATTGGAATTTGTATCCGTAATTTGCAATTTTTATAAGAATCAGACATATTTGAGTTCACGCTTTTAAAATTGTTGAGAACTGTTTTTATCGTTTGAACAGTGGAAGGCTCCCACCATCAGCCCAAGAGTATCCTATCTTGGGGCTCAACCTTCTAAGGCTCCTCGTCCAGAATAGGATTGCTGAATTCCATACGGAATTAGAGCTAATGTCTGCTAGTGCTATGGAGAATCTGTGCATTAAACACGCAGTGGAATTGGAACAATCATTCATGGAAGGAGCTTATAATCGCGTTTTGAGCGCTAGACAAACTGTTCCACATGAGACTTATGTGTATTTCATGGATCTTTTAGCAAAGACAGTCAGGTAACTTTTTATTATTGTCTTTAAATATAAAGAAAGTTAGATAGTAATATCAGTTAATAAAATTACTGTAACTGAGGTGCAGTTTCATACTGAATATCATTGTTTGTTCTGCCAAAGCAAGTAAGCCACTGGGACTGGCTTATCACATGAAATCAATGCCCAATTTTTTTCGAGTTTACATGACGTATAATCTCCCTGGACAAACAAATAGCTGGCCTGTATTCACATGAAACTTAAACAGAGCCTGTAGCTACTAGTTAGTGATTAGCTGCTCTGTTAGCAGCAGAATGTCTTGCACTGGTTGGAGAACCCAAAGAGGCAAAGATGTAGTAAAACTATGATTGGTGCGAATCACACAGCACATATGTAGTAATGGTCCAAAGTTTAGAAGTTTCTTACTGAGATTTCTATTGAAAGTGGTTTTTATAAGCAAGCAATTTGTTATCAGTACTTCTTAGTTCTTACCTTGAATATGTGTAGAGTTAAGATTTTGATTAATTACCTACATGGAGTTGAGCCTAGTGGTGTGTTTCAGCTTTCTTTCTTGGATAACCCCCTTGGTAGTTTTGTCTGTCGCATGTGACATCACTGACATGCTCATCACTACGTGGTGGAAAGTTTTTGATATGTCTATACAATGTTAAGTAAATTCTTTCTTCTAAACATAACTGCCCAGAATTATAGCTCTTCTCAACGATCACGGACTTGACCTTTTCCTGTATTTGCCCCCTTGTAGAGATGAAGTTGCTAGCTGTAGCGAGAAGGCGTATGACAGTCTGTCACTTTCTGATGCCAAAAAAGTGTTGATGATCTCTTCTGACAAAGAGTTATCTGAATACGTCACAGAGGTATGTAACAATCTTTAATAATGCTGATTGCACTGAATTTCTCCTTTTCTGACAAATGAGAAGATAGTTTTGAAACGAGAATTTATGATTGCATATCTTACAGGCAGCAAGCATGTTTTGGTAATTTTTCTGTTCTTCTTCTGGTTTAGCCACATTCAACGCTCTCTTCATTCCCGCCTAAATTGTTATCTTCAATCTGAAATATAATAACTCTTTTTTTTTACATTTTTTTATAATAATAATAATAATAATAACTCGTTGTAAAAAAAATATGCTCTGCCGTGACGGCTGTAAAAATATTTATTATGTAAAAATATTTATTCGTCTCTTCCTCGAACATACTTCCAAGAGAATTCTATTTTGATATTTCATATTTACTAGATGATTGAACCTTTCTTGGTATAACATCAAATATTAATAAATTTTTCATTGCAGGAGCGTCCTGACTGGGAAATTAAGAATGGATTACAGGTATATTTCCAAAAGGCAAAAGACTCGGCGCCTTGCAAGGAGATCCCTTCCCAGCAACTCATTAATCATACCCTCAGTTACGCAAGAGAATTAGAGCGAATCATATAATATCTTATAACATTCCCTGTCTTGACCATGAGAGATTCAACAACTCGTTGTCTCCTATGCATATTATATATTCTGAATTGGGATGGATCTAGATATGAACGCAAGATCATCAATTACATGCTGCTCATTAGTTTTGCAACTTCATGATTATTCAGAGTGTACAAAAATATGCATATTTGGGGTCAAGATGTAATTTGACCCATGACGCACAATTTGTGAGTTTCTGTTCACCAATTATTGGTGCTCATAGCCAAGCCAGGCGACTATATATGTCACACCATTAATGGTATCATTTTCCTTGTAATATGGATTCATAATCTTTTCTCTTTTAAAAAACTATTTTAAGGATCGAACAAAGTTGTTATATAGAGCCAACACTTCACTAACTTTATGTACCAATTACAAATTAGAATTCCAACAATTCCAATGAATCGCAATTAACCTATGGAGTGCATTGATTCACTACCAGAAGCTATACAAAACACACAAGACGTCATTGCAAGCACACCATCCTCAAAGTTATAATCATCATTGTTATCAGTAAAAGAATCAGAATCAGAATATTCTTCCACAAAATCGTTACTAGAATCATACTCATCAGAATAATCATCCAATAATCATCAGAAAATTAAGGATCAGTGCACTTTATGTACCAATTACAAATTAGAATTTCAACATTCCAATGAATCGTAACCTACAGAGTGCATTGATTCACTATCAGAAGCTATACAAAAGATGGTATATCCAGAGAATGGCGGTGATGAACCAGAATAGCTGTGAACATCAAGAGAAAGGAAAAAAAAAAACTGCAATCACTAAACTTAAGCCTTCACATTTTCAGAACTGCACGGGGAGCAAAATCAAAGCAAAAAAAAGAAATATTGATAACAAAATAGTTTAACTAGAATTTTTAAGTTATAAGA
>JAJJMA010063604.1:0-11076 GCA_023529015.1 Papaver nudicaule
CGTTTTCTTCCCGTGAAGCCTCTTCAATTTGTAACTTTATATCAGGCGTTCTATCCGTCCTTTTCTCCATGACCCATTGTTTTAATCTTCCTTTTCTTTTGTAAAGTTGATTTCTTTTGAACATTCCCCTCCTTCCTTTTCTCTGCTCTGAATTTCCTCTGCTACTTCCGTCCGCCAGCGATATTACCTTTTCCTTTCTGCGTCTTCTTTTTCTATGTCGTCTTTTTCTATGGTTGAAGCCCTTTCTTTAAGGATGAATGGTAAGGATTTTGATGGAAGGGGCTTTCAAATTGAGTCCGTTAATTCTCCCCGATTGACTCCAGAACTGGTCGAAGAGTATCAATGCAGCGAGGACAAACTTTTGGTGACATTTCATCAAATGTCTGCAGGGTTGCTTCTTCCCCTTTACAAGTCTTTAAATCCTTTGTTTCTTCAGATCCTTTGTTCTCTTCCTAAGCCTCGAGGAGTGATGCAACTCACTTGCAACTTTATTTACCTTATCAATCAGTGGGTTCTTAGTTCTGAAAATAATTCCCCTGCCGGATCCACAGCGAGGTTCTACTTTACTGCCGAGAATTTCTTTAAACACTACGAGCCCTTTTTAACCCTAGACAATGAGTTAGCTTCTTGGGGGGTTAGCTTTCGGACTGTGGAAGGCAGCGAAAATATCATCCCCGAATCCCTGAATTATTCAATGGACGAAGATTGGTACTCGGAACCTATACTCCTCAAAGGTCCCATACTCCGAGGTTGGAAGGACTCTGGCCGATTCTTTGTTCGGACCGAGTTCGATGCAGGGCATGAGTTTCAGACTCATCACTTGTTCTCCATTCACTTTTCTGACGAGGATAAAGGATTATCTCGCTCATTTTTGGGAAAAGGCAAGGGTGTTGCCGTGGAGCCCTCGGGTAACTTAAAGCGTCCTCGGGCAGATGAGGAGACTATGCAGCAGGTAACAAATACTTTATTTCGTTCTTTTCTGAAGTATTCATACTTGCCTCTGTTTGTTTCCTGAGAAAGATGAATCCTTA
Organism: Papaver nudicaule; assembly: GCA_023529015.1. Lineage (NCBI taxonomy): Eukaryota > Viridiplantae > Streptophyta > Magnoliopsida > Ranunculales > Papaveraceae > Papaver > Papaver nudicaule. The sequence continues at coordinate 1,032 of JAJJMA010063604.1, forward strand.
TCTGCAGGGACAGCCTTTAGGTGCCCTAAACCTTAGTCATTGTCTGATGAACTTTGACTATGGGGGAAATTCAGAAGTTTCGCGGCCGCTGAAAAAATCTGTTTTTCAAACAATTCTTAGGGGAGTTCAGTCTGGACGTCGTCGAGCTTCTACAAGACCTCCGAAGGAATCTACGAGTGCTGGTAAAGAAATATCAGCACCGAAGGCAACTGAAATGGTTATCAAAGAGGTGGGTGTCGCGAGCCCTCGGGTTACCTTGCCTACTACTACCATTGGTGCCTCTGCCTCGGCTATAGTGGTTCCTACAGCTGCGGAGACTAGTGCTGCTTTGGACGTCGTTCTTTCAAATTCTTCTACGCCGAGAGCTGCACTTGGTGGATCTGCCTCAGCGATGGTAATTTCCATGAATGCTATTGTTGAGCCTTTATTATTTCATCGGAGAAAATTGTCACTCCAGTAGACCTCCTTGTTCCTCGAGAGGATGGTTCATATGTTAAGATGGATTCTTCCAAAGAACTCGTTGCCAGCTTTCCACAAAGTTCGAAGTTTCCGCCTGCTCCGATTTACGCTAGTAAATATAGGCAATCATATACTGCCGAGAGGTTTAAAGAGGTCTTGTTTGAAAATCATAACCCCAGTACTTTTACTGCTGAAGTTTCAACTCGCTTTGAAGCCTATGCCTTGAATCCCGTGGAGCATCCTTTAGATCCAGATTTCTGCAAGAAGCTGGGTGATATCTTCGGAGGTGACTACCCTAGGGCCGATTACAACCTTCGTCATCCACCCTTGTCTTACGAGGAGAGCTTGGCTATTCTTCAAGCGGTGAGTTGTGTTTTTCGTGTTTATTTTCCATATGCCGATGTCGTCAAGATTGTCATCTTTATTTATTCGCAATCTTTTTGGCAGGGAGACTTCCATGCCTCTGGCCTGTTGGCTCATAACTTTGATCAAGCTGGTCAGGCTGAATATCATGAACGGGAGTTCTACCGGATGCAAGAGGAGCTGGCTCAGGAGAAAGTTCGCAGTGCTATTGCGAAAAAACATTCGATATGTAAGCCCCTTTATTCTTTTGCTGTTTTAGGTACATCTGTTTTTTGCAGCGTTGCTAAGAACAGATTTGCTGCTTGCTTTTGAAAAGGCGAGCTGGAAGAGCACGAGAGAAAACTTCAAGAGGTCAGATTGGCTGTTGCCCGACTTCAAGAGGGTCGACGAACGACCCATATTGCCTCGAGTAGCGAGGGCTACCGAAGTGATAGTGATAGGTTGTTGGAAGAAAGGGACAGAGCTTTAGAGGATGTGAATTATTACCGAGCGAGAAGACAAGAGGCCGAAAGTCTTTTCGTAGTAGAGAGAAAAAAGAGGGGATCAAGTCGAGCGCCTTCTCGAGGAGATTAAAAATAAAAATGCGTTGCTGTCCCGAGAGAATCATTTTTTTCAACTGGATGTGGATCGCTTAATACTAGAGCGAGATGAAGCTCGCTCGGATAGATCGGTCAGTACTTCTGGTAGGGTTCTGATTGAAAAATTAGAGAAGGACATCAAAAATTTAAAGGTGCAGCTTGCTGCCCTGAAGAATGTGAATAATGATTTGGTCACAAAAAATGATCTTCTGGAAAGAAGTTGTAACGATATATGTCGGGAACTTGCTTCGGCTAATAAGTCGAAAGACCATTCTGCTCGTCTTATTGACGAATACCGAATAGAACTAGCCAAAAGTGGAGCCATCACTTCTGAAGATGTTAGAAAGAATGCCTCGGTGCCTCGCTTCACTAATCAGCACGAGGTTTCTGAATATGTGATATTTAAAGAGAGTAGGGAGCTAACCCCACTTTCCTTGCATTTTGCTTCTTCCGTATCCCTGGGTGAGTTTGTCACCCTATCATTCTTATGTTTTTTGTTTTTATGTTTCCTAGGCATCGAGGCCAATTTGCAGAAGCAAGTTGCTGATGCCGTGTCGGCAAGGGACGATGCCTCAAGTCAGCTGGTGAGTGAATCCGAACGGAAGTTGGAGGCTGATAGCAAGGTTAAGCAACTGACCCAAGAGCTATCCGAAGAACGCCAGCGTCGCTCTGCTGATTCGGTCAGGCTTTCTCGAGAACTTGAGCTTGAACGCAAGCGTCGCTCTGAAGAAGCGGCAAATTATGCTGAACAGCTATCCAAGGAACGGGAACTTCGCCTTAAATGTCAGGCAAACGTGAGGGGCATGGTGACCGGTTTTGCCCTCGTGCACCATGAGTTAAGACATGGTCAAGCTGTAGAGGAACTTCTTTCCCGATCTGCTTTAACTACTGCCTTTGCTACTAGCATGGCCTGTCGAAAGCATGGTCGCTCTCTTTTCAGAACCATTGGTATTGAACCTCCTACTTATGGCCCTATTGGTGCACGTGACTTGGATGCTATATCCCCCATTGATAAGTACTTACTCCCTGAGGAGGTATATGTAGCCTTAGCTAGGGATGAGCTTCGGAAGAGGGGCTTACTGGAAAAGTTTTTGAATGTGCCTGGTGATGATGACGATGATGATGATGATGATGCCGATGATGATTCTAAAGGTGGTGATTCGGGGAATCTTGGCGATGCTGCCGAAGGCACCCATGATGGTCCAGGCGAATCCGATCATGGTCCTGAGGAGGGTCCTAAAGATGGTGTCAATTGTTCAAAGGATAGCTCTAAGCATAATGCTGGGGGAAAGACTGTTGGTATGGTGGATAGTACTTCCCGAAGTCATGATGATTCCATTAAGGGGTGTGCTGGCCGAACTCCAGGTACTGCCTTTGATAAGGAGAGCCATTACTTGTTTCAAGAACCAGCTTTGGCGTATAGTGAAGGGGAAAGTGAAGAAGAAATTGATGAAGAGATTGATTCGCATGATTGCCGAGCCCCAGGTGCTATGTTTGATAAAGGGGGTCATTATTTATTTCAAGAGCTTTCTCGGGAATATAGTGACGAAGAAAGTGAGGAGGAAATCGACAATGCTGTGGAAATTGCTCCTTCGGGGTCTGATCATTCTCAGCTTCGGACCCAAGATGATAACATCCGAATTGATAAGGGTCTTGCGAGGGAAATGGAAGTTCTTGGTAACGTTTCTCTTTGTGTCCAACGAAGGCTTTTAGCTTAGTAATGTTACTTTTCCTTTTTCGGCTGCGTCCGAGCCATTTGTTTATATACACACTTTTTGTTGTCGCACTCCATCACTAGTGGAAAATGGGCTGAATAGAACCTCACAAAAACTGTTCTATTTTCGGATATAGAACAGTTTTTAGCAATACTTTATTCAGTCCTATATTTTTCGTCCTTCTTTTATAGAACGGATATTAAGTTGTTCTTCATATAGTACTGTTATTTATAGTTGTTTTTACCTGCAAAAACAAGTGTACCGTCTCTGGGTACTTTCGTAGTGCTCGGAGATCAAAGTCGAACAAGGCAAGCCTAAACCAAAGATGGCCGTTCCCACCTTGCTTCGGTCACAGAGAGGATAGAGGTTGGTCTAGGGAGGGAAACAATGAAGAAACTTGAGATCAGGTTGAAGGTGAGTTTTTGGGTGTTTGAGTTCAAGATTTCCGTCGTGAAGTCGACTGGAAATCTCCAAGGCAAGAACGAGTTTAGATTCTTAGATGTTTTTCTCTGAGGTTCTGGGTGTTTTCTCGGTGTTTCAGTTGTTCTGAACGTTCTTTTTTTGTGTTCTGCCTTGGAAGATAGAGGAAGCCTCTATTTATAGTTTGAACTCACCCTGATCTCTCGACAGAGAAGGTGGACGTCGTGGAAGAGTGGAGGAGTGGAGGACATGCGTTGGTTTCCGTAACTGTTTGAGTTGTGTGGAACATGCCCACTCGCGCCATCTTCTCGTAACTGCCCACTATCTCCATCAGTTTCTTTCAACTGCCGTAGACCGCCAGACCAATACCCCTAAAGTTATCCCCCCGTGTGATGTTTTTGATGTCTCGAGTGAGTGATACGCGGATATTGCATAGTTGAGTTGAGTGGAGTCGTATGACTAAGTGTTGCGTAGTTGCTTTGAACCAGGCAGTATTGCGTGGCTATGGCCATGATCTTGGCCAAGAGTGGGTATAGCGCCATGGCCCTTTTGGCCAAGGCAAAAACCTCTTGTGGCGCCATGAATATGGCGCCGTGGCTTATGGCCGTGTTTTGGACGTGCTAGGTATCTTGTGGCGCCATGAATACGGCGCCATGGCCTTTTGGCCAAGGAATAATCTTGTGGCGCCATGAATATGGCGCCATGGCCTTTTGGCCAAGGAATAATCTTCTAGCGCCATGAATATGGCGCCATGGCCTTTTGGCCAAGGAATAATCTTGTGGCGCCATGAATATGGCGCCATGGCCTTTTGGCCAAGGAATAATCTTCTAGCGCCATGAATATGGCGCCATGGCCTTTTGGCCAAGGAATAATCTTGTGGCGCCATGAATATGGCGCCATGGCCTTTTGGCCAGGGAATAATCTTCTAGCGCCATGAATATGGCGCCATGGCCTTTTGGCCAAGGAATAATCTCGTGGCGCCATGAATATGGCGCCATGGCCCATGGCCGTGTCTTGGACAGGCCATGCATCTTGTGGCGCCATGAATATGGCGCCATGGCCTTTAGGCCAAGGCATAATCCTTGTGGCGCCATGAATATGGCGCCATGGCTTTGGCATCTGGCCAAGCTTAGCTTTGCGACATCCTGTGCCTTAGTCGTGGTGTACGTGCTTACGCTACAACCCGTTTTGAAGTCATGGCATGCTTATCCATGGTACGCTAGACCACCCTGAATTTGGGATTGGGTCCGCTTAAGCCTTTTTAGACTGGTGTATGCTTCTCAGAGAGCTCTGGACCGGCCTAGAGCTTCGATATTTCTGAGGTTTGCACCAAGACTCGTGTATTGAGTCGTATTTTAAGAGGAAATCCATGAGGATACGTCTCTGTTGATCTTTCACCGTGTACCATCAAGCGAGGTCTGGCTCTGAGCTGATCGATGGGTTTAATATGTTGGTGAGATCATTGATACTGCTCTATGATATTACCTTCCCCACCGGAGTTATAAGAGAGAGCTCATAGAGGGTTTAGCTTCATGGAACGAATTGCGCCCTGAGCTATAAAGATGAGCCTGAATAGGCGACTGTCTTTAATAAGACATGGTTTCGAGAGTGTTTTGACAATTTTGCCCCCCTCTCATTTTTCACCATCTACAATAGTGCTTTCGAAGGACTGTCAGAAACAGTGCTTTAATTGATTTTTATAATATAAAATAGTCACCATTTTACAAATCTGAATGAGCTGAATTTCCAAATAAGATCAATCTGACTGGGCTGACTGAATCTAAAATGAAATTCACATGAATGCAGACAACTTTGAAATAGAATCATATTTCATTCCTTTAAACCATTCAATTAAAAGTTGAATCCATTGTACATAATTTAATTAAGTTCAAAATCACCAAAAAAAAAAAAAAAACTCTTCACCAAACCACTAATTAATAATTCCCACTGTTACGTGACTTGATAAACGAAACAACATAACATGATCCTGAAGCCAGTACAAGCAAATGGATCCCTCTTTAACATATGTAGAAATCATTGTTGAGGGGATGACATCTGTTTGTCAACAACTATACCTACAAAGTGCAGCAAAATATGTTACAACATTTTGGAAATAAAGGGAACTACCTTGAAGTGATTTATAGATGAAAATCCTCACCAGGTGGAACATTATTAGGAGATTCCTTCTGAAAGAACTCGGTACGGTGATTTTTGTGTACAACAATCAAAGTAAACCTTGGATTCCAAGTCTCATCGAACTCGCAGGCCTACAGCAACAAAGAAAACTTAATGTTAATATAATTTGGTCAACCAAACAACTGCAGAGACAGTATCGATAATCAAAAGATGAACATGTCACATTTTTTATTTGGCCTAGCTCAGTGTACTGAACTTCGTTAAACTGGGACTCACTGACCCCATCCCTGAAATCAGACATGACATGAGTAAAAAGATAACTAGAACAAAGATGATAGAGCAACATGCTATTTTCTAAGAGGAAACACAAAAACTACACATAATTATATCAGTCAAAGATAGAAAATCATCAACGTACCTGAAAATTATTATTTGTTCCGTTTACCTGAACTCTCAAAAAAATCACGAAGCAACTCCCTGGCAATTAAATAAAATACAAAAACAAGTCAGCATCTCAGACTCAGGCATCAATAAAAACAAATATATAGCCATATAGGAGCTTGTGGCTGAAAGGGCACAGGAGGACAACGGCTGACCATTATTGTTGTGAGAAAATCAACTTACACTAAAAACAAGTCTACCAAAAATATTACAGCAAGTAAAATAGAAAAATGGCTCAACTAGGCATCAAACAACTTATTCATTTCATTACAGAGCGATGCGAACAACATACTTAACATTGTCTTGATCCTCTGTATCGGATACCTTTAAACAAAGAATCAATCATTTCAACCTTTGCAGATTGTGTCTTCACTGATGCTCTATACTTGGCATTGCGGGAAGGGCTCCTACCATCGGCTCTGTGCCTGCTATTCGAGGTCTTTACGTTTTTTGGCGATTTTTGCCTTTGGCGTTACAACCTTTTTATTGTTTGGCGATTTTTGCCTTTGGCGTTACAGCCTGTTTGGCGTTTTTTGCCTTTGGCGTTACAGCCTTTGCGATGGTGCCTAGCCAGGGTTTTTTTTACCCGTCCTGACAGGATCTGGAGTTTGATTTCGGCCGGAGTTGCATCAATGAGTGCGATTTTTATTTATTAAATCTTTTTTCGGGTACTGCTTACAAAGGGAGTTGCTTTCTCAGGCTAGGTGTTTCATATGCTTCCCCTCCACTGGGGTTTTTAACCTCTGGCCTTCGAGATTGATCAAGCTATACGTGTCGTTCCCCAGTTGCCTCTCTATGACGAATGGTCCTGCCCAGAAAGGTTCTTGCTGAATGTTCTTGCCTTCGCTAGGCTCGCCTAGTTTCTCATTCGGAGTCAGGAGGCAGCCTGTTGCCACGAGGAATTGTTCTCTGTTATCGGGACGTTGGTCCTTTTCGCTGTTGTCTTGTTTTACGCTTGTCATTCCTGCTTCCGTCTCAGCTATGAATTTTTCTATGCTTTCGTCCGTCATCCTTGGGTGCTTAGCTTGCCCCGAGCATTCCTTGCTACCTTCTTTTGCCTGAATGTCTATTTCATGGCAGGCGCGGGCCTCGGTAGGGTCACCTGTAATCTCCGCAATCCCTCGTGGAGTTGGAAACCTGATTCTTTGGTGCAAGGTGGATGCTACGCCCATAATGCTGTGTAACCATGGCCTTCCCACGATAGCATTATAAGGTGAGTTTATGTCCACTACACAAAATAAGGTTGGCTGCTTTTGGCTACCAGCATGAATTGTTATCATTAGCTCTCCCCGAGGTGTTGATGGCTTCCCATTAAAACCGAATATGTTGTACGAAGAGGGTACCAATGCGGCTTTCTTTCCCTTCATCTTGTCATACGTTTGTCCGAAGAGTATATCCACAGAACTCCCAGGGTCCACCAGTATTTTAGGCATAGCTAATTTTCCCATTTGAAGGGTGATGACCAAAGGATCATTGTGCGTTCTTCCCTCGTTGGGGATGTCTGCTGCCGAAAAGAACACGGGCTGCTTCTGCCACTCTTCTAGACGATTCTTTGTGATCACACTGAGTATTTCTTCTCCCTCAAAATCCCTTTTATGGATGTGACCTGTTTGAATCCCTTCTAGACCCTTTGTGTGAACAATGGAATTGCAAGCTCCGAATCTTGGAATATCTCTATCGATTGTAATCACATAAGCTTCGTGCTTTGGCTCCTCTTTAGGCTGTGGCTGATTTGGGGGTGGCTTCGGTAGTTCTAGAAGATGCTTAAATTGCTCCCTGGCTATGAAAAAATAAATTTGGTCCTGCGCTGTAACGCAGTCTTCAGTTGTGTGCCCGTAAAACTTGTGAAACTGACAATAGTCCCTTGAATTTTTTGTGTGTTTTGGTTGATTTCCCCTGCTTCTGGGATATCTTATCTCATTGGCAAATTCGGACTGCTCGATAATCGGAAGAGCATCTTCGATAGGTACGCAAAGCTTTGGAAGTTTCCTATCGTGAAAGGCAGGAAATCCTGGTTTAGCTGTCCCGAATTTTCTGTTTCCTTGTCCTTGTTGGCTGCTTCTTCCTTCAAATTCTCCCCGAGGGTTGTTTCCTCTACTATCATTGTACTTTCTATTGTCATGATACTTGCCATCTCCAAATTTACCTTCGTTCCCATAGCGACCGTTATCCTCTTGTCTCCCTCGCTTCGACGGGTCACCAAATTGAGTATTCATTGCTTGACCTCGTTCTTCAAGCGATAAGTTGTTTATTGAATGGACCTGTTTTAAGATTGTTTCCTTCCCCAAGGCTGCTTGTTCTTTAATTTCCTCCAAGGTAATTCGTTCCTTCTGGTATTTTCGGAGATCTTGTAGCGTCTCGAGGTTCTTTGAGAAAAGTCTTTTATATAGAGGATGATCTTTATCCAGAGCGTTGAGGAATGCTTGTACTTTGTCTTTTTCTGTAGCTCCATTTCCTACCTCTACACACTGTTCGGTCCATCTGCTTGTCTGGCTTTTGGTAGACTCTCCTGGTCGTACCCGAATGCTGAATAACTTCTCTACCCCTGGTTTGGAGGAATTGTTGTATAGGAAATGCAATATAAAAAGTTTGGACAGTTCCTCAAAGGATGAGATCGAACTGGCTGCGAGGTTATCATACCAAGCAAGGGCTTCTCCTTTCAAGCTAGAGGGGAAATATTTACAGAGCACTTCATCTCTATTAGCGTAAGCCAGAAAGACTCGAAGATACATTTTGATATGCACGGTTGGGTCTCCCGAACCATCGAAAATTGATGTGAAGGTGGGCATCGTGCACTTTATTGGAATTGCCAATGAGAGAATTTCCGGGCTTAGGGGAGAGCGGTTGACATCATTCATGGCTTGCGTGAGCTTGATCCTGTCGCTTGATTGGATTCGGTTGTCAAAAAGTTCTGCTCGGAGTGCCTTGATTTGATCCAACATTACTTGTTGTAGGGCCTTAGCTTCGGCGTCCTTCTTCGTTGGGTTTCCTTCGCTGAGTATTTGTATGCTTTCCTTCGAGTACGCTCCAGGTTCGGTCCTTTTACTTGATACTGTGATTCCTTGACCTTTGTTTGCGCCCTTGGTCTTGATGTGCGTTTTGGATACGGAGTGTTCCTTTGGCTGAGATACATTGTTTGGACGAGAGTGTCCTTCGCTGCATCCTCTGTAGTTGGATGCTGATTTTTCTGCCACCTTTTTGTTTGCTTCGGCTAGCAGCTTTTTTAGCTTTTTTATTTTTCTGTTTTTCAAAATTAACTTTCTAAATCGTGCAGCTCTCGCCGTATTTTCTTCGGTAGGCTGGTGTTCGGGCATGTCATTATCAGGGTCGGCCGCTTCGTCCTCCTCTTCATCGTTTTCCCCATTTTCTTCTTGTATCTGCTGTTGGGGTGGTTCTTCACCCTCCGAGAATCCTTCTCCCTCGGGGCCTAAGTCCTCTACATACACTTCGTCCTCATTTCTTGGTTCTCTGTGTTGGACTGTGCTAGCCGCCACCTCGGGGGATAACCCTTTACTTGTCGAAAATCTGGTGTAATGCTATCTTGATGATCCGGTCCCTTGCTTCGAGGATCCTACTCGCTGCTTCGGAGCCTGGTCAGATTTTGAAGCCATTCCGGTTGTGACCTGTCAAAAGACTACAAACCCGTGAGGTCCAAGGAAGCTATTGCAGTGTACTATGTCGGCCATGTAAATCTATACACTGCAACGGTTTTGTCAGGCGAATTTTAACGTAGGTCGTATTTGCCCTTTTTAGATATATTCCTAACTACATATTTTGTCTTTTAGCAAAAATCATCTTTCTCAATGGTTTCTCTGACGCAAGTTTGTTTCCCGATACAGCAGGTATTTTGAAAACCCTAAAATAAATTTACACACATTTTTATAATCAGCCTCCATTTTAAAGCGTACGAGATGAGAATCAGCTACCCTTTTC
>JAJJMA010063616.1:0-10485 GCA_023529015.1 Papaver nudicaule
TCTGAAGTTCTCAGATAAATTTGCAAGAGAACAATACTTCACTAAATTATTGGAGTAACTTGCACAAAATAAATGCTTCCCTTCAAGCATCAATGTTTGTCTCAAAACAGTTTCCACCTAAAATCTACCTAAAATATTTAGTTATAATCATAAGTGAATATATCAAAAGACCTACAATTACCTCTGCCCAAAACATAAATCGTGAGACAAATCTATTAACTAGAATATGAGAGATCCTTTAATTGTTGTGGATCTACCTCTGAGGGAGTTCTAGTCAAAGCACATTGTGCGGTAGTGGTTTTCGGGAAAGCTATCACATCTCTGATGGAACTAGCACCTGCCAACAGCATCACCAATCTGTCCAACCCAAAAGCAATTCCCCCTGGATCAAAGCATCAGAGGCAGTTTTTATGAGTATTAAAAGCATATAACATTTTGCAATGCATTTGCCATGTCGTATAACTCATGAAGAAAATCTAGTTCGCTCGGAAAATGTAGCAATATACTGGACAACTAAAATTAAATACAAACGCATCAAATTCCAGCACACCAGGCTTGGATAAGAACAATCTTAACAATCAGTTTGACAGCTTGACTAATACATGAAATCGCCATGCCTTAGATGAAAAGGCCACTGCAATCATGGTAAATTATGAAATCTAATTTTATTTTCTCTTGTGATGTGTATTGGTATTTTCATTCGCTTTGGTCAATATAGTCAATATAGAGTGCAATAGTGAAGTTTAGCTTTTCCATACCATGTGGAGGAGCCCCCATATCCAAGGCCTCGAGAAGATATCCAAACTTTTCTTCTGCCTGTGAAATACATCTCCGGCAGATTAGGAAAAACTAAAAGAACCCTAACTGTATTATACATTAAAGTGATAAAATCTTTCAACCATAGGACCCATTGATCTTCAACAAAATCCATTTAGACTTTGACCCTGACAGCTTCAACTGACTTCAGTTCTTTGCATCGTTAGTAAAAAATTAACGACAATACGTAAATAAATTTCCAAAAGGGAATAAACCATGTGAAGAAATTCAAAAAGTTTGACTAGAGTCTCTCATTTTTTTGCCCTTTTCAGTAGAAATATCACAAAAACCTAGTCTTTGTTTGCAGAGTTCTCCTAGACTTGATTCAGAACATTGAGGTGTAACTTTAGCAAGTAGAGTGAACCCAAATTGACTATCAATTAAGTATTAAAGAATCCCACATGCAGTTTGGACATGCCTAAAAAAGGGCCAACAGAATTTCTTGTTGGACAAACCAACCCCTGTTCCAAATCACCACCACAGATACTGCCTTTCACCAACTTCCCATTATGTTCATTTTTCGCCGATAATACCTAGCAGCTTGATGAAAAAGTGACTTTTACAAAGATGGTTACGTGGGCAACCACACCATTTTTTGCCTGATAGTACCCAGCAGCTTGATGGAAAAGTGACTTTTACAACCTTTAATATATGGTGTCTCAGTCGGTACGCAAACATGCAGAGCATTCATTAAGTAAGAAACAAAAAGTAACACCTTGATACATAGTAGTTCTTTTGGATAGATCAAATCCAGTTATTCTTTTTCAAAAACAATAACAGAAACACCCCACAGTGGCAAACATGAGCAAGAAAAAAATGCCAACGGGACAAAAGAAAAGACGCAAGAAGAGATTCACCTGTTTGGGTGTTATACCAACAATTTCCAAAACCTTTTGTTGGACCTCACGCTTAAAAATCCTAAGACTCCCTCCACCAATCTGATAACACCATAAAAACAAGTGGCGTCTTTTGTTAACAAGTCTTGAAGGCAAACTTAAGTCAGGGCTGCAACATTGAAATTGCATTCAACAACCTCGAGTGGAGAACAACAATTGGCATACCTCAACTCCATTATAAACCATATCATAGGCCAGAGCACGAGCAGAGGAAAGGTCTTCCATGTCATCCGGATGTGGTGCGGTGAATGGATGATGTAATGCCTGCAAACAACTCTGCTTAATTAGCCGAGAAAAGTACAAAAGAAGTTACAGAAAAGAAACATGTTATCTTCATTCTTCTCAGGTGTGTGCGTGTTCAGGGACATTACTGTTACGGCAGTGGAGGATAGTAATAAATAGTACAAGAAAGCACAAAACTGAAAACTGTTCCTTTGACCTATTATAAGAACCATTTAAAATATACTTATACCATGGCGTTATCGATAAAAATGGAAGACGAAAACATTATCATTATAACCGCCATATAACAGACAATACAAATAGGAATGAATATTGGCATTGACAAATATTGAACAAAAACTGAAATTTTGAAACACACCTCAAGCCTCTCCTCCGAACTATTCCACTCGAACATTGGAAAATCAGTCACCCATATTATTGAATGTGCCGACTGCACGGAAAAATATAATGACTTACTTACATGAGAGAGAGAGAGAGAGAGAGAGAGAGAGAGAGAGAGAGAGAGAGAGAGAGAGAGAGTAAAAACACGCCAATTGTCCAAGCTCTGGTGCAGACTTACTGTGTCAACTAATTCGAGCTCATGCGCTATGAAAACTCTAAGGCGGTGCAGAGTTTTATTAACGGATGTGTGGTCACCCAACGCAAACAAGATGAGATCACCTGAACTTGCAGAAACTTGTTTCAGCAACTGCTCTCTACTACTGGGGTCCAGACTTGACGCCAAAGCAGCAATTCCTTCGATCTCCCCTGAAATAGAAATGCTTATTCATCAGCCACGGAAGATAATATATTGCATTTAAGATTTAACAAAGGATGCATAGAAGTCAATATATTACCATTGTCCAAGACCTTGAGGAAAGGCAAACCATATGCCCCAGATTTCATCGCCTGCCTGTACAACTCACCCTTCTTAAGAGCAGTATTTGAGTACTTCTTTGAACCTGATGGCACACATAATGCTTTAATAATTCCACCACCTGCTAAGCAATCTGAAAAAACCTTGAAACTGGTTTGCGAGAAAACGCTGGATACCTGATTTCACGGAAAAGGCATTCCAGAATAAGTGGCTAAAAGCAGATACTTGTGTTCCAGAGCTTAAAGGATATCATTCAAAATTTCGCATATGAAGGGGTGTTTCTTTGTTTTATTGAAACATTGGTAACTTGGTTATTTTTAAACATTAGTTGATAGAAATAATCCTCGTGGTGATATAAACTTTCATTTTACAACTTGGTTTAAGCGCTGATTATTTCATCTGTGAAACTAAGCCAGCAAATGTTTACCACTTCCACCTATCAGGATGCATGCCAAACTACAGAGAGTGGCTTTTGGGATCTAACCAGTTGGAAGAAGCATACTTTTGCGAGCAAATCAAATCTGAGCAGGGATATGGACAAATTGCTCTCTAGGGTGCACATGGAGGGAAAAAACTTCCAAGTATTTTTATCTCCAATTTTGAAGCTCTAAGTAACGAACTATCAATGATGAACTTACATCTTTCAACTCAAGATCAAAACGAAGGTCTGGCCTGTCTGATCCGTATCGATTCATTGCTTCAGAATAAGTAAGCCTTGGGAAAGGGTTTGGCAGTTGGATATCTTTCACTACTTTGAATACCTGCATGAATATAGTAATCAGAGTGACATTAGGCTAGTTAAACTGATCACAGTTATAAGTATCCAAAATCAACAAAATTACTAACATGTCTTATCAGATCTTCATTAAGTTTCAGCATATCTTCCAGCGGCATGAAAGCCAATTCCATATCTAGCTGTGTGAACTCGGGTTGCCTATCGGCCCTCAAGTCTTCATCTCGGAAACATCTGCAAAGAGAACAAATGATAGTGAAACTGTAGCATGCATTTGATTGTAAGACATGATATTTCGTACCTCTTAATTATATCAAACTAAAAGAGAATCTTGATCCCAGAACTCATGAAATATTGTTGCAAAAAAATCTTCAAAACTCAGCTCAAACAAGTAGTGATTACACAATACCTGGCTATTTGATAATATTTGTCAAATCCGGAGACCATCAGCATTTGCTTGAACAACTGTGGACTTTGAGGTAAAGCGTAGAATGTTCCTGGCTTCATAGAAAATACTGAACTGAATCAGGGATGCAGTGGTGGATCACAAAATACTAGCAGAATCTGAAAACTAAACTGGTTGATCTGTTGTCTACCAAAGGCATTGACTGTTTACATCTTGATTACAACCAACATCTGAGTCAATACTGTGCTACAGGAGTGCCAAAATAAACTCATCGACATTGTGATAGCCACGTAGGCTTACTGAAGAAATATACATACATTTATATGTTGTTACGAAAACTTGTAGGGCGCTCACAGATGTGAAGATGTTTTCCAACATTGAAACAGTATTTAATCGGGTAGAGCAATTTGATAATGCATCTTTTCAAGAGTTTCAACAAAACCAGAAATAGCAGATGATTAACCACGTACCTGAACTCGTGAAGGCACAAGATAATCCCGGGCACCTTCAGGAGTGGATCTAGAGAGTATTGGAGTCTCGATCTACCTTGCAACCATGAGATAGTCAGGATGACGAGAACATGAAACAAGAGAAAATAGGGGGGAAATTAAGATGGTGAAGGGGGAGTTCTTGGAAGTAAGAGAAAGGCAAATCCACCAGACAACAATTGCCATTTAAAGAACACAATCTAAGCAGTTTTCAATGGTGATTCAATCAATACTTCATGGGTATGAATATAACATTCACCAAAAGTTAATCTTTTGATACCTCCACAAATGAATGTACATCCTCCAGGTATCGTCGGATGACCTTGAGCACTTTATGCCGCAACATTAGGTTGGAGGTCATTTGTTGCCGGCGTAAATCCAAACATCGATATCTAGCATCATTAACATGAAATCTAAAATCAAGAACTGCACTCAAAGTAGAGGAGTTGCCAATCAAAGTATTAAATTCCAAATCATCATACAACAATTATCTATAAAGCCAATACTGCATTACAAACAAGAACCCTTGATCAGCTGTAGCTGATACATTATGAGAAATTGCTCCTAGTAAAATTAATGCTTACAAAAATTGTACAAATGCCTGCTGCCGTTTAGCAATTAGGACATATAAATTTGTTGGAGTCTTAGCATCATCTCACAGTGGAAACTTGATGCAAAGACTTTGACAAACTTTATTAGCTTTTCTGTTTAGCAATGCTTCCAAACTCAAAGTCACATTGCTTAGATTTTAGTTCTCTCGTGCATATGTTAGCATACCTAGTGCAACACCAACAATACACAATTTTGAGCTTATCATGTGGCAACAAGCTGGCCCTCTTATTTAAAGATGTGAGAGGTGTAATATTTGTATAGGCTTTTGCAAATGCGGTATAAAGTTACAATAATGCAAACAAGATGAAAGAACAAAAAACATTAATACAACAGCCATTACAGATTGTTTTCACATGACACTTGGTTCACATATATGAATCTTGTGCAAATTGGGTCACAAAGAAAAGTCGCATACACACCAATGTGAACTAATTGTTATTGTGAAATAATACGGACTGGGGAGTATCAATCTCCTAGATTAAGAAGAAGATGAAAAGACAAAAATTAAACCAGATACCTTAAGCGAATCTCCTCTTTAGCGTCCTTTGCATCAACCCCAGTTTTTTTGTTGGCATCATCCCCAGTTGTAACCAAGAAAGGTAGTTTGCATTTCACAGAATTCAATACTCGAACATTCTCTGCGGTAACCTATCATCATAGAAAATCAAACACTCTAAGAAACCTATCGCGAAATTAAGTACATTGATACAGATAAATGCATAACAGAAAAACACACCTCTAAAATGCCACTCTTCATCTTGTTATTAACAGACTCAGTTGGTCTAGATCTAACAATACCTTCCACAGCAACAACATATTCAAGTCTCAGGTCCTTAACAATTGAATGAGTTTCAGGGAACTCATTAGGAAGAGTTGTAACTTGAACAATTCCAGTATGATCTCTAAGACTAACAAATGTCACACCACCATGAATCCTATGAAGTGCAACCCATCCACAGAGACGAACTCGTTTACCTATATCATCAGCTGATAAATTCCCACATAAATCAGTTCTATTAACCCATTCTAGTGAATCCTTGCTAAGGTTTGGAATAGGTTTTGTATCGGAAACTAGGGTTTCTGATGAAGGAGTAGCAGCACAGAGTCTAGAAAGTCTTCTTCTGGTGGGAAGAGAGAGAAAATGACGGTAGAAAGGTAAAGTTAAAGAAGGTATTTGTTTGGAACGGACAACAATGGCGGGTAAAGCTCGAAGGAGAACCAGAGAAGAAGACATTTTGTTGGGGGAGACAACTCTGAAACCTCTTCGTGTTCGACTCGTTATCTCTAGTTTTTACTCGAAGGTTTTATCAGCAGAATTACATTGGATTTTGGCACTTTATCGATTTATGGGCAAGCGCAGCACCCTCATTTAGGCCCGTAAATGTATAACTGAACATCCACTATCTGTCCGGATCTTCTCCAACCGTTTTTTCTTTTTGTCGGCACATCTTCAAAACCTTATCAAATCTCTTCATTGTCAGATCTATCCGACTTGCATCTTGTTTGGTAGCATTTGAGTCGGGTATCTGGGCCTGAGTTAACTTCTGACTCGCCTGAGTCAGATGTCAGATCGTTTGTTTTACATTTTATCTAACCTCTGACTCAGTCTCTGACTCAGATCCAACATCTGACTCGGCCCTATTTCACTCAGGTAGGAATGGTCTGAACCTCCGAGTCGCGCAAAATGTCTAAAATAAACCAAAAGATATTGAGACGTTCTTATCACTACGATCTTAAGTGACCTTATATTAGAAGAGAAGGACCTTAGAATAAACCAAAGACATGGTTTGGATTCCATATATCAAAATCAATACTTGATTTCGAACTCTAGATTTCATGTTTAACAACAGATTTAGTTTCGAAACAAAGAAGTGATATTTAGTTCGTTACAAATGTTTGGTGTTGAACTTGAGAGTCAATGTGTTCAAGACGTATTACGTTCAGCCTAATAGAACAATCACTTAGTACTCACGTGGTCAAAACCCATTTTTGTTTTCAATTCTCAAGTTACTGAATTTCAGACAAACATAGTTTCGAACTCTACTTTTCTTTTGGTCAAAACCAATATTTGGTTTCGAACTCTTATTAGCTTATGGACAAACCATATTATGGTTTCGAACCTTAAAGTGTATTTTACCAAAACCATCATTGTGGTTTCGAACTTTAATATCCATAAGAAAGAAAACTAAGATTTGAACTCTAAAATACAGAGGCAAGCAAAGATATAGCTTTCGAATTCTTAAAAGCAGTATGTCGAGTCTACACAACAAAAGTGTAATTCACGATCTCGATTACTTTAGTACACATAAAAATACATACTAACAATCTAAATTAATAGACAAGGTAAAATTGAGACAACACTATAATGAATACAAATCTCGTAAGACCACAAAGATAACATCCATATAGACTGTTATTATCCAACTCGTAGGTTTTAGGAAAAAACATTATATCACTTAGAGATGAGATAAAGAAGCAAGCTCTAAGTAATATGAAATGTTATAACTACAACAGGGAATACCGCAAGCGATATCGTGGAGTTATTTCTTAAGACACTTTGATCACAAGTGATCAAGTCATAACGTAAAGCGCAAGCATTAAGTTATGTTTTATCTTTGTAGTATAAGTGTAAAAGATAAATGGAATCGCGTTATTTAGATCATTAACCTCTTGGATGCAAAGGGGAATATCCTCGTTGCTCTGCAATCTTCTTTGTGTCTTCAAGTAGTGACTTTAAACCTAACCCAATCATCTTTCCCAACCTAAAGCTAACCTAATGAATTTGTTACCTATGTGTGTTTTAAGCGGCCGAGTTTTGATCACGAAACTTGGCGACTAAGCTTAACATACCAACACTTAGTGAGGTTGTACAAGACATGCTATTACAAAGTCTATCTGTTTATGGGAGTCACGAGTCTCTGTTCGCGAACCGTTTTTACTTGAAATCTGGGTTAAATAGCTAGAGGTCTTGTTCGTGTTTAGGTTCACGTACAAAACGCACTTTTAGAAGTCAGGAGGAAAATCTGGAGCTCTTGTTCACAAATAGGTTCGCGAACTACTAAGTGCCTTCAAGTCGCTTTAACTGGATCTGCTTTGTAGTACGTGGGCTAGGCCATTACTCATACTTAACATTGTTACGTTTTCACCCATAATCCACCATTACTCGTTCTAAAGTATAACTCCTAAGATTCACCATTCTCCCACATTGACTTGCAAGTAAACCTCAGTACACTTGTAAAGCGTACTAACACAACTCGTAGTTATGTAGGTAGGAATACATCTCAATAAGATGTTTCATACTAAAGTCTATATTTTGAATGATAAAATAAGTATAATTGAAGTAATTACATAAAGTCACAACTCCTACTAACCCTTTGTCGATTAATGATGTCTCATCTTTATAATTGAAGTAATGATGTCTTCGTGATTAAGCTCCAATCTTCGTCTTCAAGGTCTCATCCACCTAGTCTAATTCATATACCCTAAATGTAATCTTTAGAAGACTAAATCAAGAATAGTGTTTTGACATCTAAACTTGACAACTAGCTTGACATACTAACACTAGTAGGTTTGACCGAGCAGTGCTCTAACATTTATATAATAAATTTTCCTTTCAAATGTTGAAGGATTTAGTTGAGAATCGGTCAAATTTTTTAAACTAACACGAGTTTGAGGAGAAATGATTTCAATTTACCCATCCGACTCGATTTCTAATTTGGTGATATAAATCATGAGTCTAAAAACCTTAGTTTAAGTTATATAAGCGAACTTCTAAGACTAATACAATGGACCTCTTTTCGTACGTTTTCGTCAAGTTCTAGAGGAGAAAATAAGAGCACATGGAGTGATAGGTTTTATAATTTTTTCATCGTCATATTGATATTTCTTTGAGTATCTCATGTGTACATCATGGTTCTCACTTGTTCCACGAAGTAAATGAAGATGTGGATTTAATGTTCCAAACATGATTTAAATTAATATATGGTTCTATTTGATTATTTCACATGTTATCTTTGTCTTTTCTATTGGCCAACTAAAGTAGTTCATTGATTAACCTGAACAAATGTAATAGTCGAATAACTCTTTCACATGAAGAAATCACGAGACCTTGCAAGCGGTTCTTGTTTCCGAGTAAATACAACACTAATATCTAAGAGTTTAAGTGTTAAGATCAACCTGAAATGACAAATCTTAAAGCATATGAATGGGTTACATGATTCGTGTATATATTTCACAGAAACATGAAATCGATTGATTAAAGGGAATACATGGGAATAAAGGTATAGTTTTAAAATTAAAAAAAAATCCTAGACAAGATATGCCTTACTTACAAGACGAAACGCCTGTTGATATGGACCTTGAATGAGATACCTCTTGGTAGTTCATGCGAATAATATTTATAGTCGAGAACTTTCGTATTAATAATGAATCATAAATGATTAATATGTTAATGTAGTTATTATTCACTAACAACAAGGGATTTTTTAAGTCATAATTATCCTCTTGGATAATATCTTACCTCCTTTACTTACTCTCGTTTATTTAGTTTATTTTATACCAACAAAACGCCATTTTGATTTCCTTTAACAACTCGAAAACATTGTTCTTCATGGGATTGCTGCTATATTAATGACTTGTTAATTAAGTATAGTATAAGTGAATTAATTGTTACGCGCCCACGACAACCATCACTAATTGAAGAACTAATAAGTATTTTAATACATTTTTATACATATAATGTTAATCATATTAACTTATCATACATGAATTTGGTTGAAGAAAACTAATTAATGCTCTGAACGAGTATTTATATATTAATGAAATACTATTCTCGCACAATGGTTGGTATGAAATCTTGAGAGACAATTGCCTGAGATGGAGATAGTGTGTATTTTATTTTATCAAAGCATTCCGATACGATTTTTTATTTATGAAATGTGATTTCTTCATGAATGAAAAATGATGTAATGTATTTACTTCTTCTACTTCTTTCCTCTTTTGTATTATTTTTCTTTTAACCCCTATAAACTCTTTTCTCTTCATATAATTCTCTTTATGCTTAGGGATCCGACTTTTTCTTGATAATTCCATTCATTGTAGTGTGGTTCACTACAAATATATGGTTTTATTTTTCTTCGAGGATGGTCATCATGGAGCAAAAAAAAAAATTAAACTCTATAAACAATGAGTTACATTAATTAGTACGGAAACAAAATAATGGTTCAAATGTTACAGAGCGAGGCAGGTTTAAGGTGTATATATAACAACTCAAAAATGTCTTATAATTCGAGGTTCTAAATTTTCTAAAATTACATTATTAAGTTCATATAATTTTATTCTTACATAATTGCCCTTCAATGATTTTAGAAAATTGTTGCAATAGAAGGAGAGCTCAATGTTTTCTACGGTATTAATGATGTGCATTACGGATGTGG
>JAJJMA010063619.1:0-13477 GCA_023529015.1 Papaver nudicaule
CAAAGAAAATGGACGCTAGTAGTATGATCTCGGTTTCAATAACTAGACTAACTTACTTCATGCGTCAGTATATTTGTTTTCCTATGCATTATTCTGCTAAACCTGACGCAAATATGAACGAGTTTGAAGTTACCCAATGCATTATTCTACAAACAACTCATATATTATTTCCAGCGCCAGTTTGTTTGTTTGTTTTTGTGATCGAAAGCATGATAAATAAAAAGCCAACTGTTCAGACCATTCATCTGGAGACTTCCAAGTTTTCATCAATATATATTAATCTTCCTTGTAGAGGGAATAAACCAACACAAGAACAATCTTGGATAATCATACATGTATGTAATTTGTATCTGAGTTTGAAGTGAGAGTGAAAACAAACCAAGTATCATTGAGCTGTTCCATCGTAAGCGACCAGATATTTTTTTTCTAGTCTTATTATTTGTTGTTGTTCATATTATTGCAAAGGAGATTTTTTCCAGATAGAAATGTTTAATGCAATGTGGCACACTAACGCCCAGTACAGTTCCCTTCAGAAGCCAAAAGTTTGCAATGTCAGTAGATAATAGAAATACCTACTTTGAGTTCAATTATCACGTACTATAGTTTTGTTCTTTATTGGACAGAGGTAACAAAGTCTCATCTTCTCCAAAGTATCCAGAGGTATCCCGAAGTATCCCCTACCCTTTTTGTAATTAAAAAATTGGGATACGAGTTAAATGGACATATCCCCGAGTATCCCCAAGTATCGGAACTCGATACACCTCCGATACGGATAAAAATCACCGATTTTGAAGTATCCGTGCTTCATAGGTAAAGACCCCGACCCCCTAACACTCCATCTGCATGACTGACCAAGTTTACTAAGGACAATAGGTGCCGCCAAGCCGGGTTTATCTTATTGTAGAAACATAATTTCTATAACACAGTCATCTTATAAATCCATGTCCACCGCCGCCGGTTTACTCACCGGCGCTATATCATAAGACCATATACATATACAAGAATTTAGGGCAGAAAACGCGATATGGCTTCATCTTCTTCTTGTTTTCATCTGCTGCGTCTGGTTTCAATCCAACCTTATCAACCGAATGTTAACAGATATAGCATATATTTGATCTTTACTCGAATATATCTTCTTTCCTTTGTGCATATTGTGTATATCTTGTATTCATTGTTGTATATCTGGTAGATATCTTCTTTCCGCTATTAGCTCTGAGGGTTCTGTATAAGAGCAGCCATGTTGTAACCTATTGTAATCAATCAATCAAGAGAGAAAACCTTTTCCTCAATTCTGTCAATACTGTTGTCATGACTAACTTTGTCATGGTATCAGAGCCAGGTTCGATCTAACAACCCACTTCCGCTGCAATTTAGATCCAACGATTTTCACATCCAATTTTGTTTTCGTCATCAAGTGCAAGTCTAGTTCCTTGAAAAACATTGAGTCAACATCATCGTACAATTGCCAATCTGATTACATCGGTCAAGTTTGTTATTTGAGTTCATTCAGTTTCAATACAAGCTATGGTTCTACAAGCTCTGTCCAGTGGTGTTTATTCCACCATTTCATCAGTTCTTTCGGTTCCCTCGTCAAGTCTTTCAACTAGTTGGTTTCTCGACTCCGGTGCGTCTAATCACATGACTTATGATTCTCGTCTTTTTGAACATTTTATCCCAATTGCTTCACCAAATATCCATACGGCAGATGGAACAGGTCTTCAGGCTAGTCATATTGGTGTAGTCAAAGTTTCTAGCGTAATAAGTATTCCCGATGTTTTACTCGTGCCCAAACTTAAAATGAATCTCGTATCGCCAGGACAACTTTGTGAACAAGGTTTTGACACTGAACTTTCTGTATATGGTTGTATCATTCGAGATCGTTTAACAAGGAAACAAGTTGGATTGGGTCGTCGATGTGGCCGGTTATATTTGCTTGATGCACTACACATACCGAATCAATCAGGTACATCCTTTCTTGCTGCATCCGTACCTACCTCATCTTCTTTTATGTCATGGCATTCTCGATTAGGGCACATTTCCTTTCCCCGTCTTACTTACATGATCAGTAAAGGTTTGTTAGGGAACACAAAGTTAGATAAAGAACCTCATTGCATTTCTTGCAAGTTGGGAAAACAACCTGCACTTTCTTTTAGCCAAAGTAGAACTTCTTCCACTGCTCCATTTGATCTTGTTCATTCTGACGTTTGGGGAAAGTCACCAATTCCCACTAAAGGAGGAGCCTCATATTATGTTATATTTGTCGATGACTATTCTCGTTATACATGGATTTACTTATTTCATTCGAGATCTGAGTTCTTGAAAATATATATTGAATTCTCTACCATGGTGAAAACCCAGTTTTCGAAAACTATTAAGGTTTTTCGTGCCGATCAAGCCGGGGAATACATATCAAATCCATTCACAAATTTTCTAAAATCAGAAGGAAGTTTACTTCAGTTGTCTTGTACAGAAACACCAGAGCAAAACGGTGTTGCTGAAAGAAAACATCGCCATATTATTGAAACTGCCCGTACACAATTGCTTTCTGCCTCTGTTCCTTCTAATTTTTGGGGAGAATCTGCTCTTACTGCTGTCTACACCATAAATCGTATCCCTACTGCAATTATTGGTGGAGTGTCTCCATATGAGAGACTTTATGGATGTTTACCTGATTACTCTGAACTTCGTACTTTTGGGTCAACTTGTTTTGTGCTTTTGCCTGAGCGAGAACGTGATAAATTGAGTAAAAAGAATGTTATTTGCGTCTTCTTAGGGTATGGTATTCAACAAAAAGGATATCGATGTTATGATCCAGAAAGTCGGAAGTTGCGTATCTCTCGCCATGTTACATTTTGGGAGAAAATACCATTTTGGTCTCTTCCAAATAGTAAGTCACCATCCTATGAGAATTTTACATATATTGATCCGTTCGATGAGCCGTCAGAATCTCCACGGGTTAGTGTTCCTAATACTTCTATGGATACTTTTTCTATCATTCCTGATTCCTCACCACCAGTTGCTCCTATCACACACCCTGTGGTTCCTATTACCACCGAATCCTTAGAAGGTACTGAAGTTGAAGCTACTGGAGTTGAAGATGATACAGACCACTCTATAGAGCATCCTGACACAGCATCTTCAACTGGGAATCCTGCACATGAAGATATTTCACTGCCTCCTCGAAATCGACGGCCACCAGCTAAGTATTCTGACTATCATTGCTCTTTATCGACTATTATGTCATTACATGAACCTAAGAGTTACAGGGAAGCTTCAGTGATACCAGAATGGCAAGATTCAATGGGTGAAGAATTGACTGCCCATAAACTAGCCGGCACATGGGACATGGTGGACTTACCTCCTGGAAAACCTGTTGTAGGAAGTCATTGGGTTTATAAAGTCAAGACTAAATCAGATGGTAAGCTAGAACGTCGTAAGTCACGTGTAGTTGCTCAAGGAAATACACAACAGTACGGGGTAGATTATGAAGAAACTTTTGCTCCTGTTGCTCGTATGACAACAGTACGCACACTTCTTGCAGTAGCTGCTGTACGCAATTGGGATCTTCACCAAATGGATGTTAAAAATGCATTTCTGCATGGAGAACTACAAGAAGAAGTGTATATGCGACCACCTCCAGGCTTGGCTCATCTACCAAATCAAGTATGTAAGCTTCGTAAGGCTCTTTATGGACTCAAACAGGCACCTCGTGCCTGGTTTGAAAAATTCTCTACATCTATTCTTCAGTTTGGTTTCAATCAAAGTCCATATGACTCAGCAATGTTCATCAGAAAGTCTGACAAGGGAATTGTACTTCTTCTCCTGTATGTTGACGATATGGTTATCACGGGCAGTGACACAGAAGGTATAAATTCTCTAAAAACTCATCTGAATTCGTGTTTTCAAATGAAAGATCTTGGACCACTGAGATATTTTCTTGGAATAGAAGTTGATAGATCCTCTGAAGGTTACTTTATATCTCAAGTTAAGTATGCCTCTGAGATTCTTCATAGAGCTGGATTAACTGATAGCAAGGTTGCAGAAACACCGTTAGAATTGAATGTTAAGCTCAACCCCATTGATGGAAAAGCTCTGTCAAATCCAACTCTTTACAGGCAACTAGTGGGTAGTCTCAATTATCTGACTATAACTAGGCCAGATATTAGCTATGCAGTTCACATTGTAAGCCAATTCATGTCATCTCCTCGTACTACACATTTTGCTGCAGTTCTTAGAATTCTGCGATACATCAAGGGTACGTTATATCAAGGACTACATTTCTCTTCTAAGTCGGATCTTCGTCTTCATGCTTATACAGACTCAGATTGGGCAGGTGATGT
Source organism: Papaver nudicaule (assembly GCA_023529015.1). NCBI lineage: Eukaryota > Viridiplantae > Streptophyta > Magnoliopsida > Ranunculales > Papaveraceae > Papaver > Papaver nudicaule. Next base: position 4,341 of record JAJJMA010063619.1, read on the forward strand.
AACAGACAGAAGATCAACAACTGGTTATTGTATGTTCCTAGGCAACTCTCTAATCTCCTGGCGTAGCAAGAAACAGTCGGTTGTTTCTCGTTCTAGTGCAGAGGCTGAATATAGGGCTATGGCACACACTACTTCAGAAATAGTTTGGCTACGGTGGTTACTTGGTGATATGGGAATTCATCTTACAGAATCTACTCCTCTATATTGCGATAACAAGGCTGCTATACATATTGCTCATAATGATGTTTTCCACGAGCGTACAAAGCATATTGAAATTGACTGTCACTTCGTACGACATCATTTCAAGAAGAAGACAATTACACTTCCATACGTCAGTTCAGAATTCCAACTTGCTGATCTCTTCACCAAGTCATTACCCTCTCCTAGGCTCAAGTTTTTGGCTAGCAACCTCAAGATGAGTTCTGCACCATCTTGAGGTTGACAGGGGGTGTTAACAGATATAGCATATATTCGATCTTTACTCGAACATATCTTCTTTCCTTTGTGCATATTGTGTATATCTTGTATTCATTGTTGTATATCTGGTAGATATCTTCTTTCCGCTATTAGCTCTGAGGGTTCTGTATAAGAGCAGCCATGTTGTAACCTATTGTAATCAATCAATCAAGAGAGAAAACCTTTTCCTCAATTCTGTCAATACTGTTGTCATGACTAACTTTGTCACCGAAAACCATTGGAAGATCCAAACCCTTGTTCTCATCACCATCGTACGTCCATGCCAATCTTACGATATCATCTCTGGCCAGGGATTCTTGCTCTTTCTCTAATCCCCTACTAATCGTCGGCCAGAAACACAAATTCCAGCTTCTTTCACCAAAAACCCTGCAAAACCCTAAGCTTTTCACATTAAATAATACTGCCTGCATGGCAAAAAAATTAGGTGAAAAGAATACTAGTTTAGAAAAAAGTACACCAAAAGTTCCAGCTACAGAGATTTGTATTCTAGTATGTGTATACATCATCCCATTTTTAAACCGACTAAATCTGCCTTCCAAATTCCCAGTTTTGAAATATGCGATGAGTCCTATCATGCCAATTTTGCATTTCTATCAATCAATACCCACTCTTGGTTTGATTGTGTTTCTTTCTTTATTTACTGGCTTCGTAAGATATAGAGATTCTACTAAGTTTAAGTATTCTTTCGTTATGGATTTCGTGGTTGTTATTGCATCTTTAATTCGCCCGTTTTTGGTGAATTCGGTTCCTTTGGCTGCAGGAGCATTGGGGTTCAAGTCTCAATTGTTGAATGTAAGTATTATGATGCTGTGCACCAACTGAATTCAAATTCTTCTACTTCGTCTTAATTATATAATTCCATTTGTAGGTTCTTGAATTACTCGGTTTCCAGACATGTGTACATTCATGTTTAGAATACTTGGGGACTGTCCAGTGGGTTGCTGAAGAGGAAGAGGATAAGGTCAATGAAGTGGTAGAGAAAAAGGTCTTTGAAGTTGTAGAGGAAAAGGTCATTGAAGTTTCGGATGTATCGTGTCCCACTTTTGAAACACTATCGAAGATCATAGCGGTGGTTCTTAAGACTGATGATGGAAATGAAGGTCGTCGAGTGGGAATATCCTTGGCGTCGAAACTTCTAAGCAAAAATGACAGTCATCTTAGTGATGTGATTTTTGCTGAAAAGTGCAACAAAATTATATTATCCTCATGTCAAAGCTGTATAGATTCATTGCTGAATGCATTTAAGCAAGCTTCATATATATACGGACGTTACTATCACGATAAGGGTGTAGACAGATAAATATCACTGGAAGCCAATAATCTTTTATGGCTGCTTGACATTCTGGCAGATAGGCAAGCGACTGAGGAGTTTGTATTGAGGTGGGCTAACCAAGAAACGCTGGCAAACTTGCACAAGACGTTCTGGACGCCATCTCGCCATCTCGTTAGCTGCATAACAACACGATTGCTTGCTGGTATAGAAAAAGGGGAAATCTTGGCGGCGAAGAACACCCGACATCTATTATTACAGACATGGTTTCAGCCACTGGTTGGTGATTACCCTTGCTTACGGAAACTTTCGTCATTCGATCCAAAAGTGGTAGAAGAAAATATAGAGAGGGGGATATTTGAACTAGATCAAGATTGCACCCGTTCATTGTTTTTTCCAGAGCAAAAAAACAAATCTTGAAGACACAACAAAAATGCTACTAATTGTGTATAATCAGTATGTATTTATGGTTACTCCAGGAATATGCTAATAATACAATAGAAACCAACAGTATCTAGAACATAATTTTTCGATCCCGTTGATACATTCAGTTAGCCATGAATTATACTTACTTTTCTGGTTTTGTTAAGTACAGGAAAAATAGTAAACAACAACCCCTGAAAAGTGTTGTCTCTTGCCAATAGGTTGCATAAGGGGGTCAATTCTTTACAACTCTTCACTAAGAGTCGTAAACATAGTTGTCGTTTCGTTTTGTAGTCGTGATACTCAATCCAAATTACTGGGTAATGTCTCACACAACTCTTCAAACGGTTGTGGGTGAGCTCTCTCGCTAAATTACTGGTGACCTCCATATATGCAACTTGTTTTTACCATCTTATAAGAAATTTTCCTTGTAGCCGGAAGAAAGCAACATAACAACCACCATCCATCAAGTAATTAAACTGTGTCTGAATTTGAAGTGAAAGCGAAAACAAACTAATTCTCATGGAGCTGTTCCATCGGAAACAAGAGCAAGAAAACATATCCAGTGTGATTATCTACTGTTTTCCACACTTAAAATATGAAAATACTACCAACCTTAGCTCATAAAACTATGATCACAAACTTAAAATTGTACATAAGAAAATGCTGGCAGTCGCAAAAGATAAATTAAGCTTTCACCCTTAAATCCTTGATTAGATAGCTAAGGAAAAACCAAACTTGAGGGGTTTCATAGCGCTCAGGTCCCGCTCCACAGAGAAAGTTGCGAATGAATTAGGCCTCCATTCTCGTTGGAGAAGCAATGCTTCCGTTCCACCATAAGGACAGTAACGTGTTTTCAGAGTTTATTCAAAAAAAAAAAAAAACGTGTTTTCAGAGTGAAACGGTCGAAAGAGGTACATGTTGAGAAACTAGCTTCACTGGTGTGATCAGACCTCCATTCTTGTTGGATAAACACGGCAGTTTTTAATTTATCCACTTCGGGTAGACTGAAACATGCTCCGAAATTGACACTGTCTTTGTTGGTGACTAGGTCACGAGTCATCTGACCGCCGATTGTAAGAAACGGGTAGTCAAAGAGTGCACGAGCAATTATCTGTGTGAACGATGCCTTCAAGGTACGTCCTTTGTCTTCCCTGTATACGAAAAATATGTAAGAGTTCAAATTTGGTAGCTGCAACAAAAGATTAAGATAGTTTTCCGCGAAGGAAGGGAGACATGAAACAAAGGAAAGCACTATACATACAAGATAACAGCAGCAGAGAAGTCATCAGGTACATGTACGCCAACTCCAAGACTGCACTTAGCGACGGAGGCAAATCCATTCTTCCCAACATCGTCAAACCCAACTTCGCCACCATAGGTGATCTCACCATCACCCATGCTTGCTGATACCTGTAATAGAAAAGAAAACAAAGTGTATAAACTACGATTGTTCTACACATTTAACTTCACCCCTTCATTGATCAATACACGAGCTGTTAACATCATAACATGTGCCACGCTGAATAATGGACCAACACAGCCAGACTCTAATACTTCATGTCTTCATCTATTTGAAGGTTACATAAAGTCACTGTAACTACAGTTGACATCTATACATGAGCACTGGGTCGTAAGTCTTCATTGTATATTTTTTTCTATATTTTTGATCGATAGAGATTTTGGTGCAGACTGGTATATCTGCCAATGACTTTACCATTGTACTACAGTGGCATCCCTGTATAATAATTATTTGATAGTGATAATCCTACAATGTGATACCAAAAGCAACGTATAATAGTTTAGGTTTTGACCTTTATGTCATAATTGGACGACCGACCGAAGGGAGGGAGGCCTCTATAGGATGGTTCTTTGTAGTTTGTCCGTCCTCTTTTTTGTCACAAAAATTGAGTTTTTTTTTCAAAAACAATTTTCTCAAAATTGATCGATTGTTGGTCGTTTTCCTTCGGATTTTTTGCATCAACGAGATGTTAACCACTATAAATCTCAGAAATTGTAAAACAAATCGATAAATTTCACCTAGAATCTAAGAATTTCGAGATTGAAATTCCAATAAAAAAAAGCTTTTTTAAAATTTTAAGGATTCGTTTCGATAGATTTTAACTCGTTTTTCTTCAATTTTCTTTCATTAAAGTTATGATAATAGTCTTAATTACTATGGGTTGAGAGAAATTTCGAAAAACTTGATAAAAAATTGAAGATATTTGAGTTCAATTTTACCCAGAAAAACGGGTCACGCGGGTCAAAACACGGGCGAAGAAGAAACAGTCCATGGATCGTTATACGGGTTTGCCCATACAAAAGACCACAGTCAGTTTGGAACGCATATATACGTTGCTGATTTATTGAAAGGCTTTTGATTTCTCGGTCGGCCACCCCACCGTGACAACGGTTATCTAGTTAATTGGACGACCGAAGGGAGTCCCTTAGGGATGAAAAGTGAACAATATGTCAGTCACAATCTTTGTGCATGAAAAAAAAAAATTGGATCCCAATTTCATGAAAATCAGATGAAATTGGAGGTAATTAAGCAAATTAATCATCAATCTAAATCAAAATCAACAAAACAAACAATTTTTCAGTACAAACTTCATCGAATTATACAGAGAATCGATCATAATCGATGAATTTTTCACTGTTTTCGTTAAAAATACAAAAGCAATAAACATTGTTAAGTTTGAAAAATCATTTGAAGGAACTTATGAAAAACCTATTTCTATAGAATAAAATGAGGGAATACCAATACCCATTTCGTTTAATTAATCATACAGTTGATTCAATTCGAAAGAATTTAAAATTTTAGAATCAAATTTACAGCAAAAAAACAGAGCATTGGTTCGTCTCGTCTGTGAAGAAGACGACGGGTTAACGGTGCGGTTTCATTTCGATTCATTACCCGACCCGACCTTATCCAACGCCCATACTTTAAAAAATCATTTCATTTCCATACACTACCCAACAGTCTGAGATTCTAAAGAGATTCCAGCTTCCTTTTTCCTTCTTAAAAAAATGCAGCTTCCTTTTATTAGACAGATCAATTGTTGTATGGTTCTTCATCTTTGGAACTTCTAACTTTGAAAAGAAAAAAGAACAAAGAGACCCATTTCTCTAAACTCTACACCTTCAGTTACTACAACAACCCTCAATAAACATGCACGATTTCTTCATGTCGATGTACAGTGTGGAGTTGGTGTGGGTATTAGGCTATTAGCGGTGGTAGTGGTGGAGATTTAAGAAAAATAAGAGAGAGAAAGAAAATGGGGACGATTGGATTGACTGGGAAAGATTAAGATAATGGTGCGCGCTTGAGTTCTACCCTTTTATGTCAAAGTTGTAAGTGGACATCTGGCTAACATACTTGGGAACGTTTGGATACCTAGCTAGAAAGCATTACTAAAAAGGACACGTGTGCTCCTTATGCACGAAGGGAGGGAAGGACACATGTTAGCAGTGCCAGTGAAGATGTCTTTTGATTCCTGACATGGTCAAATTGTTTGACTACAAAATATCCGAAATATCAATTTGGTTTACTAGTGCTTTTCTCATTTATATCGGTCTGCTTTCATAATGAACTTTGCTCCGTGTGTGTATACATTTTAGCTCTACAGTAGTAACACTGTAACAACACTGTAATTATTAAATTATACTGTACTTAACATAGCTCTACACTAATAACGGTACTATGAAGCGGATGTTCCTGGTGAGCTTGGATGTATAACAAAAAAAAAAAAAAAATGTGAGCATGGACCGACTGGCTGGCTCCTTGCATTTTTTCCCATGTTCACGTTTGACACCGACTGGCTGGCTCCTTGCATTTTTTCCCATGTTCACGTTTGACAGGATAAAAAAAATCGGTGAATGCCAAGGGCTTCCGAAAAGACACCAAGAAGAGAAGCGATTGGAACAATTATCAAGTGTATTCTGTAATTTTTTAGGTACCAGGTTTCATTTGTCGATGTTTAGGTGTGTTTTTTTTTTTCTTCGGTCGTCCCCCCCACCGTGCAAGCGGTAATCTAGTCTAGCTAACTACTGACCTCGCCACCAACTTTGTTCTCCAGAAAATTGTAGGTTCCTGCTGCTTCAGCTTGTACACCTGAAGGAAGGATTTTATCCATGGTAATTCGTGCTGCGACCTGCAAATTAGCGGTATAAAAGTTGATCAGCTCATGTCTTTTATAGCAGATATATATGCAAAGAAGAAACTGATCAAATTTGACTTGCCTCTTTGAATTGAGGCATGCTAAGATCTGGACCAACGTCCACGCTTATTGTAGTATTCTCGGACTGTGACGATATATTGCACACATGATGCTGATCTTTTCCTACTCCAGCCGCAGTGATCAACTGTAAAAGTAAAATACAGCTCTGGTGAATTACAAAATATAGGCACAATGCGATATACGTTTGTTTTGTTATTACGAACATTGTCCAATCAATATGCATATGTATATACACGTACCATTCCCTTATTCCGCATTGTAATACTCAACTTGTGATCGATGTTGAAGTCTTTAAACAAAAACTCTGCAGGAAGGGATGAAAAATTGAATCGAATAGTACTGGCAAAGACGTAAAGACAATGGCATATGCGCACAAGGGTTTAGTTCATGTAAAAGAAACATGAGAGCATTCATATCGTTACCTCTAGTTCTTTTTCCATTATGGCTGAAAATGGTGTCTGACGATTCTCCATTATGTATAGTTGCTGAATCTTTTTGCTCACTGAGGCAACATACAATTTAGATTAATGTGAGGCAACATACAATTTAGATTAATGCGAATACGGATTCAGGTATTAATAGCATAATCTTAACAAACAAAACGCAACTCAAGACATGCATCAGGAAAACGTAATAAATAGAAGAAAGCTTAGAATTCTTTAGAGATGACCGATGCCATTATCTGTATCTTTGGTCTTAGGCAGGCAGCCAAATCTTATTAAACCTAGCTAGAAACTTACCGGCCAAAAAAATCTTAATAGTTTGTGCTTGTTTAAAGGTGAATTTATATTGTTCAACAGTTACAGAGTTCCGGTAGATATTTATGGAATACCAAAGAAACATGACTCTCGCTAACTTGTTGCTTAAGTTCTATAGGATATGGGCCGTTGGGTGCATGCACGAGCCATTTACTGTATAAGACAGACTAATGAACACAAGTAGTTGCACAACAAAGTACTACAACCAAAATTAGGGCAGCAAAGTGAGCAAGCGCTATGGCTTCTTCTTCTTCTTGTGTTCGTCTTGCTGCAATCCATCCTTATCATCAACACCAAACCTATAAGAAATCCAAACACATCTTGCCATCACCAACGTACGTCCATGCTTTCACTTCATCTCCGACTACACCTTCATGCTCTTTCCCTAGTACCCTGTTAATCACCCAGAAACACAGACTCCAATTTCTTTCACCTAAAACCCTACAACAACCTAACTTCCTCACATCAAAGAATACAGTCTGTACGGCAGCAGCGTTATGCGAAAATAGTACTAGTATTTCAGAAAACACTCCGAAAATCCCAGCTACAGAGATATGTATTCTAGTATTTGTATACATCGTTCCATTCTTGAACAGGCTGAATCTGCCTTCCAAATTCCCAGTTTTGAAATATGCGACGAGTCCTATCATGCCACTGTTAGGACTCTATCAGTCAATACCAACCCTTGGCTTGATTGGGTTTCTGGCTTTATTTATTTGTTTCGTAAGATACAGAAATTCTACTAAGTTTAAGTACTCTTTCGCAATGGATTGCGTGGTTGTAATTGCATCTTTAGTACGCCCGTTTCTGCTGAATTCAGATCCCTTGGCTGTTGGAGCATTAGGTTTCAAGTTTCAACTGCTGAATGTGAGTATCATAATGCTATGCTACGTTTGCTTACTGTATGGGTGATTGCTGTGTACAAATACCTCTCATTGACCAGATATATGCAAGTTTTACACTCCCTCGGTTTCAAAAAAATAGGCACGTGACTTTTTTTCGAAAATTAAGAAACTTAATGAACTAACTATTAGAGCTTTTTTTATTGTTTTTTCTTGGTTGACAAGTGTCATTAGTTAATAAGAAAAAAAATAATAAAAATGATTGTAATATTAGTTTTATTAATAATTTTTGGTAAAAGTCAAATATGCCTATCTTTTTGAAACGAAGGGAGTATTAACATTTTGATTTGCAGGTTCTTGAACTACTTGGTTTTCAGACATGCATTCATTCCTGTTCAGAGTACTTGGGGGCTGTCCAGTGTGCTGGAGAACTGGAAAAGGTCCATGAAGAGGAAGAGAAAAAGATAAGTGAAGAGGAAGAGAAAAAGGTCAATGTAGCTGCAGATGTATCGGATCCATTTATCGACAAACTTGCCTACATTGTGAAGGTGGTTCTTAGGACCAATGGAAATGAAGGTAGACGACAAGGAAAATCCATGGTGTTGAAACTTATAAGAGACCACGACAGTCTGCGTAGTAATGTAATATGCAACAAAAATATATTATCCTCGTGTGAAAGCTGTTTAAATTCATTGCTGAATCTATGTGAGATAGCTGCAAAAAACTACGTGAACAGGAAAAATGAAATCGCTCTGGAAGTTGACAACCTTCTATGGTTGGTGGACATTCTGGTAGATTGGCAAGCGGGTGAGGAGTTTGCACGAATGTGGGCTAACCAACAAGTGCTGGCAAACCTGCTCATGAAATACTGGTACCGGATTGAGTTTGAGAACTCTTGTCACAGCATTAACTGCATAACAGCACGATTGCTTGTTAATATAGGAAATGGCAAAATCCTTCCGGAGAAGAACACCCGACAGCTATTATTAAAAACATGGTTCCGGCAACTGGCTAATGACTACTCTTACTTACGAAAAGTTAAATCGTTTGATCAGAAAGTGGTGGAAGAAAATATCGAGAGGATGATATTAGAACTTACACCAGAAGATCAACAGAGTATCTTATT
>JAJJMA010063639.1:0-14867 GCA_023529015.1 Papaver nudicaule
TGAATAGGGCTTATTGATCTAGCCTAAACAACTTTACCTCCAAATGCGAGACGAACTTAGTATGAAACCTAGTTCGTGAATTTGGGAACTTCTAGGGTTTACGATACAAGATCTACCTTACGAAGTTTCGATCAAATCTTGGTCGTGATAAGATTGAAAGTATTCAATCGACCCAAGATACAAGATGTAATTTGACTTCCGACCTGTACTTCACGATCCTCAAGTGAAGTCTTTCAATAGTCGTAGTCCAAAAGGACTTCGAGATGACGACCAACCTTTTTGCAAGGATACACAGATGTGTAGAGGATTGAGATTGTATCTTGCAGAAGGTCATCTATTTATATTGATCACCAAGGGGGGCTTTGCTTAAAGTTTTAGCAACCTTGAGTAGGGCTCAAGAAAGTTCCGGAACTAGGAAAGTCCATAGCTTGATTACCCATTCTCAATCTTCTAAGAACTTTGGACTAAGCCAAAAGTTAAAGAAGACTCAACCTTGTTCGAAGGTTCGCGACTTCTGGTCCAATGCTTGTTTGGACATCGCTTTGCGACTTCTGGTCCAAATACTTTGTTTGAACATCGCTTGGATTAAGTTGTTGAATTCCATGGGCTAAGTAATGACAAGTCCGAGAACTAATCATGCCTAGACCGAAAACTTCAAGATATGGAGTTGGAAGTTTTCGCATGGCTTATATGAATGCGTTGACAGAGCAGTCAATAGAGTTCAGGAGAATTCAGAATTCTTGAACTTGTATGTACGCGTTCATGAACGCCTTCATACAGACTTAACTCGTTCTCTGAAATGCCAAAAGCAACACATGTACGCGTTCACCGTTGGGGTCATTTCAAGAGACAACTCAACATACTCTACCTATACATATTATCACAAGTGTGACAATTGCAAAGGCGAAAATCCTAGAATACCTTCGGATCATATAAACAACATCATAGACTATTGGTATGATAGAAATGGTAAAAACGATACGGAAAGGAAAAACCTTTCTAACCTTCAACGAGGACGTTATGATTTATCAAGTAGTAAGCTCCGGTCTTCGTCTTCATCAGTCTTCGTCTCGATTACCTAAAACTATCCTAATCCGAGGTTGTAGAGTAAACTTATCAAGGATTGTGTTTTTGTCTCATAAACTTGACAACTGACTTGAGATAGCAATATCAGTGGGTTCAACCGAGCAATGCTCTAACAGTCGATATATCCCCACAGGCTCATAGAAGCTTGGAAATGATGGACGTGCTCTGCTTGTAGGGGTGTAAATACTACACAAGACCTTCGGAAAACTCTCGATGAGGGAAGGTAAGCCCCGATCCATAAATAAAAAGCCCATGACATAATGAAAAGGTATATGTCAAAGGAGAAACAAGGAGTTGGATACTTGGCAGGGAAAGGGGGCCTCGAGACAACAGTAGATGTGTCGAGGTGCAGGTGCCGAGGACAACAAAGAAATCTCGAAGACATTTCGTAAGGCAACTGACTTACTCGACAAAGTCTGACACCACCACGATTGTGTAGTTTGTCTTATTAGCTATAATCCACCCTCGACTCTGCCTATATAAGGCGAGCTCGGGAACCATTGTAAGTGTTGGAATTTTTGTGTAGCCTAAGGCGTATGAGTGGGATTAGGTTAGTATCTCCTCAGGTCTTAGAAGCATATAATTCTCATGTATTGTGTCACCAGAAAATACAAGTTTAATGATTATTAGATTCTTCTCTTGATTATTTGCATATGAATTTGTCTCTCGATAAATTTTGTTTAATCTCGTAGTCTTCTAGGCTTTAAGTAATGTATTCAAATCCATGGTCTGTCGTAAGAACTTCATGGTTGTTTGGTGTAAAGTCTCTATGCATATTTTATACCAACACACTGCTAGATCACCGCTCTTTCCGACGAAAAGCTCTTTAAACGGAGGTTGCACAAAATTTGATGGTGGGCTGAAGAGTCTTATCTCCTCTATGAATGGTGAATCTGTCAATCTCTTCCTTGTAAGAACTTGTAGCCTCTTGTTTCTAGATTATTTATTTTGTTAAGACAATACCTGCTCAATCATCTTGGTTAACCTTCTATTATGGAGTTCCTTGATTCTTGATGAGTCTTCTTCATTTTCTCTACGGATCCTTTCGTTTCTGACAGGCTCCCGATTTTTCTTTTGCTTTGACTTCTAGGGTCTCATCTTCTTGGAGTGACGATGTTCGTCATAGTTCTATTTTCGTCCCCGCTTACAGTGCGGCCAATGGCTTGGTCTTCGTAGTGATCTTCCCAACATTATTCCTTTGTTGCAACCCTTTTCTCGTCGTTGATGTTAGCAGGGTGTCTCATTGGTGACTCACATCTCCTATTGTGATCATCCCATTCCCGATGCACTCACTGATCTTCCGTGGAAGGTCGTGCACATTGGTTTGGTCTTTGCATTCAGAGCGATGAGTGTCTAGAATTTGTGGCGGTTTTTCCAGTGTATTCTTCAACCATTTATTTTCTTGAAGCGTTTTGCATTCGATCCCTTCAACAACTCTAATCGAGTGGGAGCAAATAACGCAGAAACCGTCTACGCGTCTCAAGCCATTATTGTTTCTAGTTCCAAACCCTAAATTTCCAACAATAGCAGCATCAATGAACTTCATATTTGTTTCTTGCATAGTATCAATGGTTGGTTTATTTTTCCTCACTGCATTCACACTGCTGCTACCTTAAGATCATCACCCAAACCCCTTATGTTTCAGGAAAGGATTTTATGATCCATTAGAACAAGCTGTAGCCCTACTAGCAGAACTTGATGAAATTCAATCAGAAGATACAGGGGAATTAGAATTGTTGCCTTCTTCTGAGCTTACAGTACCCCTTTTTCTTCCGCACTCCAATTCTCATCATCCGTGTCTTCATAAAACTTTTTCATGCCATCAAATTGATCATCTTCAATTTGATTCTCATTCTCATAATTTTGTAAGGTTGAGCAGCATTGTTTTATAGATATTACGTGAAGGCAATACTTGTTATAATGTGAATTCAGTGGTTGCAATGGAAGATAGCTTGTTAGGTGCCTTTACAGTGTCACTTAAATTCCGCAATACTTCATACAACTTCAGCTGGATTTTCTCTGTTGTATATGGTGCTTCTGATCCGAAAGATTATGCTCAATTTTGGGAGGCAGTTCAAGACATCGGGATTCTAATGACTGGTCCATGGCTTTTGGGTGGTGACTGGAATGTAACACTATTTCAGTCTGAAAGAAATGGAGCTGGCGGTGATGTTAGTGGAAGGAAGAAATTCAGGAAATTCATTAACACTAATAGTCTTGTCAATATTCCTATGTCTAGTGGAAAATACACTTGGACTAACTCTCAAAATCCGCCTACTATGGCTAGGTTGGATAGGTTTCTTTTCACATCAAATTGGGAAGATAAATGCATATCAATTGTACAATTCAAGACTCAAGAGGCCTATTTCAGATCATGCTCTGATACTTCTTAATTGTAATGCAGGCAATTCTTCTAAACCTCCCTTCAAGTTTGAAAATTACTTCTTATCTCACCCTGATTTCTTAGACAATATGAAGTTGTGGTGGTCCAGTTTGAATTTCGTGGGCAGACCTAGCTAAATTTTGGCTAAAAAATTGCAATCTCTCAAATTCTTTATAAAAAATGGGGTAAGGAAACACTTGGTTCATTGCAGAGAGAAGTGGATAATTTTGAGTCTCTTATAGATGTATATGACAATCCGGAGGAGATTAATACTCTAAATGAGGAGGACTATGTAGATAGAGAACAAATAAGAATCAAACATAAGCAAGCTTCTCTTAATCTTGCAAGGAAATGGTTCTCTAGATCTAAGGGACAATGGTTGGCTGATGGGGAGAGAAATTCTAAATTCTTTCACAAAAATGCTTCTTATAATAAAAAGGTGAATTCCATTAACTCTCTTTTGATTAATGGAGCTATAAGTCATGACAAGGATCTTATCAATGAGGAAGTAAAGTCTTTTTTATGTGACTTTATTCAGTGAAGATGTGCATTTCAAACCATCTTTTGATGATTTAGTTATGCCTAGCCTTAGTGTCCAACACAGTATTATGTTGGAAAAACCTTTTGAGGAAAAGGAAGTAAGGCAGGTAATTTGACACTTTGGTACAAATAAGTCTCCAGGTCTAGATGGTTATACAATGGAGTTCTTCAAGGCTGTTTCGGAAGTTATCAAGCCTGAGTTGATGGTGGTGGTAAAAGAATTTGAGCAAACTGGAAATATTGACTGGAGGTTAAACTGTACAAATATTATTTTAATTCCATAATGTGAGGGAGCAGTTTCTATGCATCATATCAGGCCTATTAGCTTGATTGGAGGGGTGTACAAGATTATTTCTAAGTTGTTAGCCGATAGACTCAAGATTGTGCTCCCTTATATCATTTCGGAACTTCAGGGAGCTTTTGTTGATTCTAGACAGATTACAGATGATATTTTGATTGCATCTGAACTAATTGATGCAAGAGAAAGAAGTGAAGTGGCTAGTTTAGTTGTCAAAGTTAACCTTGAAAAGGCTTTCAACAATATTAGTTGGTCTTGTTTAGACTATACTTTGAGAAGAATTGCCTTTGGCAATATTTGGAGGAATTGGATAAGATGGTGCTTATCTAGCACTAGATTTGCTATGACTATTAATGGTTCCGCATCTTCATTATTCAGAAGTGGCAAGGGCATTAAACAGGGTAACCCTATATCACTGTTTCTGTTTATTATGGTGGTTGAAGTCCTTTCTTTGATGATTAAAAGGGGAACGACTTTAAACCTTATTTCTGGTTTTAGTTCAGCTGAAAATACAATGAAGATCAACCATCTACAATTCGCAGACGACTTGGTAGTCTTTCTGGATGATAATATGGAGCAGGTAAACAATCTTAAGAACATTTTACTTGCTTTTGAATTGGTTTCAGGTTTAAGGGTAAACTTCAGAAAAAGTGCAATTGTAGCTGTTGGGAATGCACAGTTTGCTGTTGCTAGTGCTGCTAGTTTTGGATGTCCGATAACTACTTTTCCTATGAAGTATTTAGGCATTCCACTTGGTAGTAAGTCTAAAGCCATTGAAGTTTGGGATGTAATCTTACAAAAGTTTCAAAAGAAACTAAGTATTTGGCAGATAAGATATTGTTTAAGGGAGGAAAGTTGATGTTGATAAAGAGTATGCTTTCAAGTTTACCGGTATACTATTTATCTTTGTTCTAAATACTTGTTTTTGTGGAAAAACAAATGTACAAGATAATGCGACAATTCTTTTGGGGTTCTAGAATAATAAGCCTAAGAAAGGATGGGTAGCATGGGAAAAATATGTCTTCCTAAGAAGAGAGGTGGCGTGGGAATACAACAAATCAAGTTAATTAATGAACAAAGCTTTGTATTCAAAATGGATTCGGAGGTATGGTTCAGAAGAAAAGGCTCTGTGGAGGAAAGTAATTAATCTCAAATTTGGTGGTAACCCGAAAGCTATCTATCCAAGTAAGAGCATAAAGCCAGTGGGAAGGAGCTTATGGTCAGGCATTTTGAAATCATTGTCTCAGGTGGAGCAACATTCATCTTTACAAGTGAACAGGGGTGATAAGGTTCTTTTTTGAGAGGATAACTGGGTTAATGGTCAGGCTTTGATGACTGTTTTCCCTTCATTATACAAGCTGAGTGGGAAGTATAATGTAATTATAAGGGAGATGCTGACATTAGGTTCAGGTGATAGTTGGAAAATGGCTTTTAAAAGGGCTTTGAATGACAAGGAAATCCAGGAGGTGGCGCATTTATTTAACTTGCTACATTTAATAGATGTGGAAAGTAGTACTGACAACATAATTTGGCGAGCTGGGAATCATGTTTTTTCCAGTGTCTGCATGCTATAAAGAACTGGAAGATGAAGGACTATTGTTTTTCCTTACAAGAGCTTGTGGAATCCCAAAATTTCTAAGAAGGTGATCTTCTTTGTCTGGACGCTTTGTTATGATGCAGCCCCAACTGTCGACACCTTCAAGAGTACTATCAATGTCAATGTTTGTTTACTGTGTAAAAAGAGTGCAGAATCAAACATGCATCTCTTCCTTCACTGTGAAACTGCAAGAGACATATGGCATTACTTTCTAAATGCATACAAGCTTCAATGGGTTTTTCAGGAATCGGTAAGGAAGACTATTTGGGAATGGAATAAGAAAAAAGTCAGGACCGACTCAATTTGAAGAAGAGTGTGGGACATATACCATTTTCCATTTGGTGGGCAATATGGATGGAAAGAAACACAAGGTATTACAACGGAAAGTACAAAAATTTAGACACAATTATTGACAGTGTCAAGGTTTTTATCTTCAACTGAAGTATGGGTACTTCGATTTTTGATGGGTATAGTCTGGGTATTGTTGTGAGTAACTAGGAAGCTGGCATGCATTAGTGTGCATTATGTTTGTTTGTTCTTAGCTCCACTATAAATGAGTTGAGTTTTGTATCTTTTTTTTCACAGTTCACAATTCACACGCTTTCTTGGTCTTGAGTTAAAAAAAAAAAACTGGTGCTGAGTTTTCTTCCAGAACCGAATAGACACTCATATACGTGCATTTTATATATTTTCTACCGCACTTTGGAGTGTATTCACGCTTCATTCCTGAAAACCCTTCCAAGATGAGTTAGCAGATGGTAGTTTCATCACATACCACGCAGATATTTAGTACAGAGTATATAAAATTTATGTATGTGCATCAACTGCTACATAATTCCCTTTCAAACAAAAAAAAATAAACTGCTACATAATTTGACTTTGTGAATTATTTCGACACATATTTTGGATATGAGAAAGGATTCACTCACACTCTTATATTCACACTATCTCACACTTTCGACACCGTTTTTGATATAAAATGTAAACGCTAACCGATTTGAAGCTAACTTTTTTAGTATATGTTCCCCTCATAAAGCTCTACATTCCCACCAAAAATGAAAATATTCCGTGATGTACATGTATAACACCACCGTTTCCTACTTTGAATCAGTCGTTAAAATTCGACGGATATTCAACGGTTGAAATTAATATTGGTAGATAGTGAGCTTAGTATTTCGAAAAATGTTATTTTTTGGTAGGAACGTAGAGATATATGAGAGGACAAAATTTTAGGTTCCAAAATCATTGGCATGTAAATTTAATAGAAAATACGGTGTCGAAAGTGTGAGATAGTGTGACTATAATAAAAGTGTGAATGGATATGTTAATCTGAAAGCTGGAAAAGATTTTCGAGCCACGCGTTAACTAACTAGGAAAAGCAAGGTTGCTTCCTCGTCCTGAATTCTGAGCATTATCATGGCATTTCAGCACTCATTAATATATCATTCACGCTTGGCTTTAAAAGCGTGTTCATTTCCAAGGATAACTTATGGGTTTATCATGTGTTGTCGTGTGCAGACTAATGGGGCAAAAAAAGGAAAAAATGATGCTTATCTATTGCGTATGCATTCTTTCCATGCTGATAATAATAATAGTGCAGGGGTTACCTTGATATTTTGTCGGAGAAATATTATTTCCTTGACATTAGTAATTTTTTAGAATTTATTTGATAATATTTCGTTACAATAAAAAAAAAGCATTTGCACGATAGTTTTTAAGAAAAACAAGCACATCCCAGATACAAAAAAAAATATTTTACAATCAAGGAAATAGACATGGTGGAAATATCTTTGCAAGTTTGAAAAGGGTGGTATAACCCCATCCAGATACAGGCGATGGTTGTTCTCGGCGATTCACTCACAAAAGGATACTGTCTTACTGGACTATATACGATCTGAGAACTGAAGGAAAAAAAACGGCAAGGAATGGGGTATACTGTAACCAACACCGATTATCATTAAATTTTTATGAGAATTATAATGCGAGTATACATCTGATTAATGGACAACTACAACACCAAAACTCTATCTTTCGGACAGCAAAACCGAACTTTGCAATTGGCCAAGTACGAGACACACCCTACCCAGCGGCCTAAAGAATATGAATATTTTTTCTGTACACACAAAAATCACCTTGTCATCTCAGGTGGGGGGGTCCGATATCCGACTCATTTCTACTTCTACTTCTGCAGATTCTCTACCATTTGTATACTTTTCAGTTTCTCTAGCAATTTGAATATCTGAAGGAATTACATACTGACTAAAAAACTTTACAACAAAACGTGGAACTAGTGCAACCACTGTAATCGCAAGCAAGCAAAACCAAAACACTTCAGTCTTTGCTATTTCGAAGATTGCCCTGCAAAATGAAATACAGTAATAAATCAGCACTTCAACTTCAACTTCAACTTCAACATAGGTTGTAACTTATATGAAGCATCCTAATCCTCCATGTGTATCATGAATAATCGGAGATTTGACCTCTAACCATAAAATTTTAAACTGGGTTCAGTGTGGACGAATGGTACTCCATATCCCCAACAGTGGGGTGCTGATGGTCATAAACCGTTAAACCATCCAAAACTTGCTGTTTAGACCATGTGACTAGGGTGGAGGGATATTACAAAATAAAGAACAAATATGAACGTCAGAGAAGAGGACTTACCAGTAACCAGGTAAATCAGGTATAGCATCTATCAAAATTACGGCGATGAATGTAACGATTATAGATCCCCATATGGCAGCATGAGTAAGCCAGGACCACCGTAATACATCCATGGCCAAATGAAGATTAACAAGTATTACCACCGCGACTGTCCATAGATCTCCAATACCAGAACCATCTACTGTACTTTGTCTATAAGCAAGGAAAGGGATAAAAAAGATAACCATGCTCTGCCACACCATATCTATCATTGTAACGAGGAACAACTTTAGGTTGTAAGCCTCGTGTCTCTGGCCAGCTCCATAAAGCTCAGGATACTTCAGCAGAGTCCTCCTACTCATGTTTTTGTCCAGAACTCCCACAATAATGGTTGGAAAAGAAGCATAGATCACAGAATAGAGAACACTGCTCCATTCGGTGACCGCAGTCGTTAAAGTGAAATCCGTGTAGAGTACATACCTGTCAGAGGAGAACACAAATTAGAAAAGCAAGACAGAAACGCCATTATAAAAGCTTTTACAATAACCATTACATAAAGGACCCATCAAATTTTAAGAGTGAGTGAGGAAGAGTACTAACCAGAATAGCATGAGGACAAATACAGCATTCTTATAGAAGTTGTAAAGAATCATATATCCCATCCGCTGGTAATTCCAGTGGCCATGGACCAATAGAAGTGGAACCAAAAATCTGAACTGACCCATTGAGAAATCAGAGGCCATGACAGCTTGCCTTCCCTCTTGACCACTGATGCCTATTCCCACATCAGCCATTTGAATCATGGAAACATCATTTGCACCTGGTAGACAGTAAAAACCAATAATCACCTAAATGACCTCTCATACAGACTCACTGTTCTTAGAGAGCAAACTCAGATTACAAATTTGGTGATCCATATGAAACTCGAAGAAGCTTATGCTTACCATCTCCAATGGCAAGGGTCATGTCATCTGTCCTTTTCTTTATTAGGGCAACGATTCCAGCTTTTTGTAGAGGGGCAACTCGACAGCACAGGACGACACTACATTCCGTGGCTAACTGGAACAGCTGTGGACAAAAAAGTAAGTTCAGGTCAGACAAGAAGAATACCAGGTGTAAAAATTCTAGTTTATATGTTTTACAAACTCTTACCTCGTCTTCTAACTCGGTCTCAAGAATATACACAAGGCTGGTCCCATCAATGATTAAAGCAATAGGAGTTCGACCACCTCCTCCAGAACGCACTGTACTGGTAGACGATGCCCTGGCTCTTGCATCTTCAAGACTCTTTCTACATGATTCTTTTGAATTATTGTTTATTATTATCTGAGTCATGTTATCGGTTAAGAGCTTACAGGAGTAACCAATTGATATGGCTGTTTCTTGTTTGTCCCCAGTCAAGACCCACACTTTAATTCCAGCTAGCCTCAGTGATTCTATAGCTTCTGGTACGCCTTGCTGCAGCTTATCTTCAATTCCTGAAGCTCCCAACAAATTAACTTTCTTTTCCACATCATAAGCAAGACTACGGAGTAAATGAGCCCTTCCCATCAATGCGTTGCTCGCTTTTTCATAAGCAATATGCCATTTGCCAAACTCTGAAGCACTCAACTCCCGCATTCCAATGACCAACGTTCGGAGGCCCAATGAGGAGTAGGCGCGCAAATGAGTTTGAGTTGCATTATGTAATTGCAAGTTAAGGGATTTGTTTATTATACTAAACATCGACGTGTCTGCACCTTTCACAAAGATTTTCACACTCTTGTCAGGACAACCAACTATCACCGACATCCTCTTCCTGTCACTGTCGAACTCATGCAGACCCAAAACGTCATACCTGCACTGCCCATGATGTGGGATTTAGTAAGAAATGTCTGAAGTTGCACACTGTCAAGGAGCAGGTTCATAGTTGCCAGATCATTTTAGTCACCTATTAATCTAGCTCATGGTAAATACTAACTGAACATAACAGAAGGAGAAAATGAACAGATTGATTACCTGTATCGTTCTCCAAGGACATCAATGGTTATATAGCCAGAGGTTCTTTCTAGAAGCATGATACCATAAGAAGCAGCTGCATAAACGAGGGCCTGTTCGTCAGGAGACTCACCCTGATAATCCAAGAACCTCATAGCGGGATCTGGTGCCTCTACAACCAGAGGTACAATTGTGTTGCAAACAGCCAGAGCAAGGAAGAAATCATGAGCATTCTTTCCTTCTTCTGTTTCTTCCCCATGTTTCAGCAGCTGTTGGATCTGCGGGTCAATCTTCACCTTCATCTTTGGCGTCAAAACTTGTCCGTCCACTAAAAGACGAGAAAAGTTAACAAGCTTTCTCCACTTGCGCAAAACGGAAAAACAGAAGCAAAGAACAATAATAAGGATAGACAGATTCTAACCAAGACAATAAAACTCACCTTCAACTGTGTACCCCTTTTCCTCCCCTAGAGTAGCTATTGCTCTGCTGTAGTCTACTCCTCCTATGCTTGCACACTGAAACTCCATCTTGTTCTCCGTCAATGTTCCAGTTTTGTCAGAGAAAATGTACTTTATCTGTCCAAGATCCTCATTTATATTCAAAGCCCTGCACTGAAATCTCGAATCTGAGGCTTCGTCATAAAGATTTGAATCTTGAATCATGAAATAGGCCTGTCCAAGGCGGACCAATTCCATCGAAATGTAGAGTGAAATGGGGATCATAATCTGGAAAACAATAACCGCCTTTAGAAATGTAAATACTACTTCAGCTCCCAGTCCGTCATAGTTATAATTCTCATCCTTCGAATAATCTTCCTTCCTGAAAAAGGGCAAGTACTCCAGCACATTCCGATTTCGCAGCAACCAACCCCAACCTAAACCAGAAACTATCCCACACAGCACAATGAGAAACACCGAGAGTGTTATAATCTCACGGTTCATAATGGTCTCCAATCGACTCCTCTTAGAGGGGGCTCCTGCGTTGTTAAGCATTGCCTTAGTCTCCCGGCCAGCATAAACAGCTACCCCAATTGCCCAAGCAGTGTTTTTGAGCTCACAACCGCGAAGAATAATGTTTGAGGGCCCAAGTGAAACCCTCTTCCCGTCAATTTCCATATTTGCCTGGAACCCATATATGTTTCTATTGGGATGTTCGCATTTGATAAACCCTTGAATCCCATCTTTCTCAGGCATCTTAAAGAGTGTCTCTTGTTTTGCATACCGGGTTTTCAAATTCGACTCACCATCTAAATTAATAGTCTGTACATAAGCAACCCCAGTGGGATCACTAGTAGATAGCAATACCATGTCACAAGGCAGAGTATCATTTGCAGAAATCTTGAGTACCTCTCCGACCCTGATATCCTTCCATTTCTTCTCTTGGAATTGACCATCTGCTAGTACCAACGCTATCCGATTGTTCTCAATTCTGTCGGACCGAGTCCGTCTCCCATCTTCATAAGCATCCTTAACAGCAGTAACAATCAGCACAATTGCTAACGGTAATATAGACGCCGTCCTACCGAACACGGCAAGTTGAGGAAGCTGATTTAATATGGCGATTACAAGGAAATATATGTATGCAACTCTATGAAACTGTTCAAATAGGTTCTTGGGTAAGAATGTTAGTATAGAATACTTGCTCGTCTTTATCGAATTCCCAGTAAACTCAAATTTCTCGTTCGTTTTGTCTGGATTATTAACAAAAATCTCCCTTGCATCTTCATCACTCATCTCCCTACGGGACATAGTTAAACCATTGGAATCAGCTCCTCTAGAACCATACCTTACAGGTACAATCGGTCTTGACCCGGACCGAGATAAATTGCCAACAGATGAAGTTCTAGATATATAAGAATTGACCTCATCAACTGAATGTCTCCCAGATACAATAGAAAAAAGACTTCTAAGTGATCGAGAAGGTTGATAATTCTCGACTCGGGTACTCGTTTGATCTTGGTCTGGATCCATTTGTGAATTAGTAACAAGTATGTGTGTATGTGATAATAATGATTGATGATTATGGGTTTGATTGATAGGAGATAGGATCAAAAGAGGCCTTTCAGAGGCCATGGATCAAACACTTTTCTATTTCTACTACTACTACTACTTGTTCTTAATGGTAACATCTATTTCAATAAATGAATTTTGCCTTTATTACAACAACAGCTCAAGAATGGATATATCAGTTTGTTATTCTTCTGATCTTAAAATTCAAGAAAAACAACTAATTTACAAACAACAACCCAAAACTAGTTTACAAACAAATTAAGGGGTTTATAGAAATGAGAGAGATTTTCAGTATTTTTTCAAAAACTTACTTGATTTGGCTATCAGAGGAAATAACGGTGAGATTCTAATTTTCTCTTCTTCTTCTTTCGCATGTGGAATAGAGAGAGAAACATTGACCGAAGAAGATTGAAACAGAAGAGATAGTCAAACTGAAAGACGAGACGAGAGTTTTAGAAGAAGTAGAAATGGGCGGGCGGGCGGACAGGCGGCGAATGCAAGAAAATAGGAGTAGGGTCTGAATGAAAACTGGATTCTGTCATCAGAGTTGGACTTTTCTGATGAAGATGGATGTGTAAAGATGATGCCACGTAACAACTGCGAATGGACCCACATTTGCCTTGATTGAATCTTATTCGTCGGTGAGTAGAAAGAAACTTGAACACATTTGGAAACTCGCGTTCTGGAAGGCAGCGATCATCAGAACTAGGATCCAGCGAACCGAATTGTTGGAGCCAAAAATGTGGGGTCGATTAAGTAAATGTAATGGGTTACTAATTTTGTTCGGAAATCTACGATTCAAAAATGAATATTGTTTAGTCTTGCATAAACTTCAATTAATCTAGGACAATTAATCATCAATGTCAGAATTACAATCGTTGGAAAAGTTTGTTGGCAATCTAGCTACTAGCCGGGCTCCAACTCCTTTCTATATTACAATTCTTAAACGCTGGAAAAGAAAATTTCTCTCATGCGTTTTAACATCATGCTTAGATAGATAGTTCTTTATCCTCTTCGAGAAGTCAATAGTGTCTTCGTCGAGTTCGCTTAGAGTTGAGAAGGCTAATGCACCAAAGGCGTAACCATGGTTTCTGCATATATCAAAATATTTAGTGTGTTTCCGCTTCACAGCATTTCCTACAGCAACACCTGGACGGAAAGTACGAACTCCGTCTCCCGTAAAAGGTGAAACACCGGTGACATCGAGACATACGTCACGACCATTGTCCCAATTGTATACTAGAACGTTTGTTGGTCGCAAGTCGCCACCTTGTTGGACAAAAAACCCAATGCAACTTCTTTCCTCACGGGGACTCCCGCAAGAATACACATATGACATATCTGCAAAAGTATCACGAACCAGGTCATGGCGGTATTTTAGACCAACCCTCATGTGCACAGTGAACGACGTGATCTCCAAATGCATCCATTTCTCTGCCACGGAACAAGCATGTCTTGTATTGATTTTAGTTGTATCGTGTCTGAAATTAAGCAAAGGTATTATACTTTTGCCCTCTAAATTTAATGAGGGAGGATCCACTTTTACTATTACCCTCACACTATCTCACACTTTCAGCTCTATTTTTTCGATAAAATCCAAACGACACCGGATCTGAAGTTGATATTTTATGGGTATGTTCCTCTTATAAAGTACTACATTCCCATAATAAACGAACACATTCCGAAACGTATAACATCCTTATTTACTTCTTTAAATATCAGCCGCCGAAGATTAACGGACTTTTAACCGTGGAAATTAAGATTAATAGATAGTAAGGTAGGTATCTTCAAATGCACTCATTTTTGGTAAGAACGCAGAGATTTATTAGATGAACATACCCATAAAATATCAGCTTCGAATACGATGTCGTTTGGGTTTTATCAAAAAAATAGAGCCAAAAATTTGAGATAATGTAAAGATAAGAATGTGAATAGATCCTTCCTCGAATTTAATAATAGTATGTTTTACTAAGACCGTTTTTTATTTTCTTATACGGTACCTAAATAAAGAACAAAGAAACATCTTTTAGTTGGAATTGGATTGGATGACGCAACCCAAGGCGTAAGAGGTATCTAATTAATGAAATATATTTAGCCCAAGTGGTTTGATTAGGACATTAATTGGCGTTTAAAGGAGCTTCTCTTAATTGTCTTTGTCTCAGCTTCCAAGCTATAGATCCAAAGATTCGAAACTCATACTACATCACGTACAGATTCTAGAAATATTATTATCTAACAAACAATCAATAATTATAGAGTACTTTTCAAAGCTTCTAGAACCTGGCTAATTTGGGGGCGAGCCCATATTTCATGGGGGCGAGCACTACTTCAAAT